>JAWWEQ010022497.1:0-28272 GCA_035583055.1 Torymus tubicola | reverse complement strand
ATACTATTTAATCTTGAAATTACAATTGTCTATTAAATGAGTGTCGTTGTAGTTTCTTTGCGATTAATAAATTGTTTGATAATCCACAGTTACCTTAAGTTTAAAAGATATAAAGGCAATTATAATTTAACCGTAACATAGAGTCTAATTTTTCTCCCTAAACCACTTCAGTCCCGCATCGTCTCTATTTATATACCCAACCACCGACACTTAAGTTCCTGCACCTCTCACTCCAACCCCCCCACACGTGTACATCACTGTCCGTACAAAAGCATTTGAAAAATGTCTCGAAAGAAAAAAAATGCTTTACTTACTCCTTGAACCTTCTCCTCAAGCAAGAGAAGCGCTTCGCTATTAAGCCGTTTAGAGCCGAACAAATGGTGTATGTATATATACGGAGCGTGTGCGTGGATAGTTGGTTACCCACACATGTATATATACAGTACGCGGTAGAATGTTTTCTTTGGCCTCCTTGCGCGGAATTCATTACGCAGCTATACACAGCGACGGTGGTAGGTATATAGCTTTCGCACTCGTATAGCACGCGAAAATTCTCAACCTGCGTGTGTGTATATATATGTGTGGGGTATAGTTTTGTATTTCCGCCGGCGGCAGCAGCGCGGTTCGCACGTGTCTCGCTTTACGGCCTTTTCGACCTCGCGAAGTTTTCTGTATGTGCATGTGTGTGTGTGTATGTGTAAGTGCGCATCGCGAGCAGGACTTTCTCCCGAGGTGCATGCGAGGCATCTTTGCCAAGAGAGCGTTAAGAGAACTGGGCGATGCACAGGTAAAGTTGCGCTTCGTAGTTTGGGTTTCCTGTGTGTGTATATATATACACATAATGTGTATGCTGTACGTGACTCGCGAGAATCTTTTATATTGGTCTCATTTGGGTTGCTAAGGTGTGCAGAGGAAAAGCAGCGGTGCGAGTATAGTGAAATGTGCCGAGTCATGTGATGTGGTTGCATTTTATATATACGAAGTTTTGTATATAGTTTTTTTTGCCGGTACGGGTTTAAAGGGTTGTCTAGAAAATAGAAAAATTTACGAATAATTTTGAGATATTATCACTTACCATTGTTTTAGAAAAATTTGTTTGTTTTAGTGTTTATTTATATTATAATTGATGCTATATCTTTTAAAATAAAATTCGCCCCCCCCCAATTATCAGCATCTTAAAAGTAATTCAATATTCTTATAATATTTTCAGCGATAATTTAAAACTTATATAATGTAACTTCTCTTCTTTATTATCTTAAAATTACCTTTAATAACCCAAAAAAACATTTAAATTTGCATCCTTCTCGGAAAATAATCACTACACTCATAACAGTCGTAAAATCTTCTTGTCTCTCGCATATACAACAAATAATAATGTTGTATACCAAATAGTTAAATCATTACAAATATCCGATACACCCGCTACAAATCTCTAAAAACAAAAACCTAAAAGAAAAAAAAATAAACCATCAATATAACAAAGTATATCCAATCCGAACTTTTTATCCATCACACACACACACAGCACACGCGATAAACTTAAGTGGCTGCGTGCGTGCGCATTAACATACTTACCGCTATAACAGCTACCTATATACAATCCACACGCCGCACGACTTCGTAAAAGAAAACGAATCAAATTGAGATTTTATTCGCCGCGAGCGTGGAACAGATGTAACGCAAAAAACCGCGTCGGAATATTATCGGCTGCGTGTGGTGCATACACCTATACATATATATATAAAGTCGACAGCTGGAACACGCGGCAGCTGATGCATGATCATGCGTGTGTGTATGTATGTGTCTGTCTGTCTGTCGCCTCCTCGCTTTAATGCATTCCTCATTCAATTTGCATCGAGTTCCACCGCACGCGTTTCCTTGCTGCAAAATGAGATGGATGCCAGTAATTTGTCGGAATGTCCGAACCTTAACTGTCTCTTCCTGGTTTACGCGCTCGCGCACGTATAATATTGTTTATTAGCACTTTACAGCTTCTGACGTAGCTTATTATAGTTCCATCAAGCGTATATAGCGCTTTTCGTTACTATATATGTAGGAACGTTAAAGCGTGTGAATAATTTTTTTTTTTTACGAGTCTATTTACCGATAACTCTTAACGGGGTTCACGCATGTATATATTATCATTGAAACTTTTTATCGATTGAACACCTTTTGTCTCTCTTATCATACAGCTAACTGAACTAAATCTATACATATATTCAACCCCTTTTATCTTAATCTAGAACAAAGCTCACACATAAGTATATTATTTCCTACCGGGTAAAAAATAATTTCAAATCACATGAAAATTCCCCTCGATACGTATGATACTCCATCCAATAATCGCAACCCAAACACTGCACGTCTAATCTCAAAATAATTCCAAGACAAAATGTGTACCGTCCGATTCCTGTATAATCTACATAAAGACAACCTATTCTATACCCACTCCACATATATATTCTATATCTAGGCCATTCGTTCGTACACTATAACGTCCAGTATTGCGCACATTATATATACCTTCGTCGTTCTCGAAAAAAAAATGACGTCTTCGATTGCACGGGCTTACACGTGACTTGCGGCACACCGCAGCTGCGTATATATAGTATATATATACCCACACACCGCCATGTACTTTCCTCCTCGGTCTCCCTATAATCAATCCACCTCCACCATACCTCCTCTTCAATATATACACACACTCACATATTATCCTACAATCGCACACGTGCCACGGCGCGTCTTCATTCAAAATTTCCCGCGCTTGGCCACTCCCTATATATATCGCAAATTATCATGCAGACGCGTGCCGTATCTGTCGCTCAACGTCTCACACAACAAAGCTCTATAACGTATACAATATCTGCGGTCATCCCGTTATCGTCGTCCCACACACAAAAGCGAGAGAAAGAGAACCGATTTCCCTATAGGTATATATATATATGTTTACAAGAATCGTTATATATATACACATAATGCTATATACGTTGGTACGGATGCGATAATATATTTTTATATATACACGCGCGCGCGGAGGACAGATGTTTGGGGCGGTACCGCCGGCTCCTTTTTCGCACTCCATCGATGTCTTGAGAATTGCGTGTCTCTCACTCCTTTATGTATACGTAACGAGAGATTGTAAACAAAAATTACGCGCGTTGCGGTATGGTTATTGCGCGTGTTTTAAAGGTGCTTTTTTTATAACGATGAAATTCCTATGTAACAGCGGCATCTGTTTCCGTATATACTTATCCATATATATATACATACATACTATAGGCGGATGCTGCTGTATAAGTATAAGCGAGAGCGCAGGTTGTTAATGCGCTACGCGAGTATTTTGGTCAAGGGAGTCGTTAAGGCAGGTATGCGCGAGTGCGTGCGCTAAATGTGTAACGGGTGTTTATATAACTACGAAGAAGACACGACGCTTCGTGTAACGCGAAAATTGGTTTCATGGTAAAAATCGAATACATATATATATGCATAGTAAAAATGCTGCAGGTTGGTTGAATATATATATGTTATTCAACTGCGCGATCAATGTTGTCAAGGTGGATATGTGGAGTAGTAGATATACGCGAGGCTGTCAATTAGCTATTTTAGGAGCGAGAGCAGAGGGGTGACTATATGTGTTCTCAGAATCGTTGCTTCGGAGCATAGTTCGAATTAACATTTTTTACTGGAATTCTATACCTGTTCAGGAAACGTTCAGCAGGTCTTGGAAAAATTTTGAAATCAGCTGTCTCCTATATATACACGCGTATAGGATTTTTAAATCGCTTTGTTAATTAGGCATTTTCTTATACATATATGTATATATACACCGTTGACATTTTCTTTTTTATTATACAAATGTTTTAACATTATATCAACATAATTTATCAACGTAAAATATCAGACAAAATCAACCATACCACCCCAATAAACAAGAAAAAAATATATTATCATACTTTTATCGCGTAGCCGCGAGTAGTTCCTTTGAACTTAATCACAACTTCATAACCCAGCTGGAGATCAAACACCACCCGCTGTAAACCTAAACAAACGCAGAATCTACACCCATGTAAATCAAGAAAAAAAAAAGTTTCCCGCATACTCACACACGCATACACGCATTTCTCCCCTTTCCATATCACCTCATCCTCTTTCTTCTTCAAGAACTCTATATATATGTGATATACACCGAGCAGCGGCAAGCTAATGGCATTGTTTACAGGCGCATTTCCAGAGATACGACGCAAAGATATAATACACGCGCACTCGTTTACACGCGCTGCACATACACCGAACCCTACAATAAAGAGTCTCCGTGTATATATATATACCGCCAGTCTTCCGCTGCTAAAGTCAGTGCAGCGAATACGTAAGACCCGGATCGGAAAGGAGAGAGTGCAGTGAAGGAGTCGCTTTTAGGTGAGGAATGCGGTACGAGCAAGAGACAGAGAGAGAAACGTTAATGGATTAAAGTCGTCCTCGTCGTCGTATGTTGTGAGGATTTGGATATGTACGTTTATACGGTAGCGGATTGCACTTCACGCTAGCGTATATGTACATGTGTGGAATTGAAATTTCACTTCCCTCGGGCGCCGTCGCAGCCACGTACATTGTCTTTCCGCGAAAAAGACTAAATAAGGCGGTTGATAATTTGCTTGAAACATTGGGTAATAGCGTGTGTGTGTACACTCGTTAGCTGAAGACCTGTCAAGGGTTACAGTGTGGATTAATTAGCGTAAACGGTGCGACGAGGGTTGGTTGCGTGCGTCGTTTCGGCAAATTGATTAATTTGTATAAGTACGTGAAAGTTTGCAGATTTCAACTGGTCTGCGGTTATATGGTGCAATATATGGTTTGAATGTGGTATTGCTGTTGTAATGTGAAGTGGTTAGAATTACTTGAATTCTTTAAATTTGTTTACTGTTTATTTAATCGTTTTTATTTAGTCAGTATTGTGCGTAGATAATTGGGTGCAATGTTTATATCATTCGATATTTGGAATGATTTTTTTTTATCTAGATTGAATTAATATGCAATAAATAGTGAATATTTCGATATCTGCTGTCTCTCCTTATTTTTTCTTCTTTTAAGTTTCTCAAATAAGAAATTACCGTTATTTTATTATTATAATTTATTAATCAAATGAATGTAATCTTGATAAAAATCCATACGTAAAAATAAGGCAATTCATCTAAAATTGTTTATAATATTTAAAGTATCAATATCGTTGAATATGACTGCCAAAATTCACTTTAAAATTGTATACATTCATTAAATAAAGGTAAAATATTGATTCTAGTAATAAACTTAACAAAAAGATAGAAAAAAAATTTATGGTTTAATATTTAATATTAAATTTAATATTTTTACATGAACTTGTAAAATTATTTTTATAGGAAATGTACAGTAACAACACAAATTTAAATATTAGTAATAATATATTCAAAGAATAAAAATCTATAATATGTAAAGCAATAAAAGTGATCACGATCACCAATTAAACTATAATTATTTTTGCTATCCACCGTATAACACACATACTTGACCTACGCAACAAATTACTATTACGAAATTAAATCAACAAATGTAATTAATACGCGTTCCCACAACACCGTGTTACCCCCCCCCCCCTCTCTCTCCTTCTCTTATCTATACCGTATAAATTAACGGAAAATTGAAACGTAGCGCGATAAACCACGCGACTGCAGCTCGATAGCTCCATCACTATATAGCTTGCGCATATATATACACAAGATCGATTAAAAAAAATAAATCCTCCACACACACTCTTACTCGTCGACACCTATATAGGCGCAACTAGCGATGAGAGAGAAAAAAAAAGCAATCGCGACGTCAGCAACGTGGCCGCAAACGACTTATACTCCATACTGCCCCCCTTGGTAACACGACGAGCGAAAACTTGAAAGTCGTATACCGCGCTACCTAGCAAATGCGATTCACGCAGATCTAGGCTAAGCTGCTAACGCGCACAGGATGATTAAAAAAAAAGAAAAGAGAGACGTACGTGGCGACACATCTATATATACGCAAGGATTCGTGTGTGTGTATAAGCAGTTCTGCGAATATACATATATATACTTACAGTCGAGATGAACTCGCGGGGCTATCCTTTCACTTTGCTCTTTTCCTGCGATTCTGTTGCCGTGCGCGCGAGAGAGAGCGCGGAGCGTTGCCGCAGGGACGTACGAGCGTTTAACGCCCCGCAGGATAGTACGATTGATCCTTAACTATATACATGCAGCGACTGTACCGTGCACACGCGGGCCTTTGAAAAGATATGGTAATATATACCGCGCGGTTCGAACCGGAATTTTCTCATTTTCGCGAAAGTTTTTGGGTTACCTGACGCTCGTTTATATATATACCGTTGACCCTTATTCATATTCATATATACATATTTTACATAATTTTTTCTTTAAAATATAGATATGTATGATGTAGAAGTACTTGCGCATATACTTGAGATCGTTTCAAAACTGGCATCATGCATTTCAACAGCGCTATATACTTCCACCATGCGCGCAGCAAGTGTCGATTTTAAAACAATACAATCGTATATATATATACAGAACCACGCGCAGTCTGGCATAAAAGTAATATAACGCTATACGTATATATATGTATATACGCAATGCAACAGCCGTATGCGCCATTCATACATATCGTTAATGGAGAATTCCATTTTTCCTTTATAGCCGCGCGCGCGTTCGTTTGCTATAACGCAATGCACCTCGTAAAGCTGGGATGTTATTGTGCGTCGTTTGTAATTTGAACGCGCCGCGCGTGGTGCGCGCGTTATAACGTTTGATAATTTTTATCGCGGTTCGCTTTTTTTTTATCCGACGAGAGAAATTGCTTTTAATAGCTGCGGTATGTGATAATGGTATAGTGAAGCGAAGGGGGCGCGTATAATTCGCTCTAATAAAATGTAAATTTTGGATGGATGTATACAGTGGTGAGCTGCGAATTGCGTGGGAAAATCGTTTCTCTATAAGGTGTTTATCGCGTGCTTTTCAAATTGTTTCGAATTGAGATTTCGTTCGATATGTGTATGTTAAGAATTTTTTTGCGTTCTTTGGTAATTGTAAAATCATTCAACTGCATTGATATATACGCACAAGGTTTTAAATATTTTTCTATAAAGTCCAAACCTATATACTTATACAGAATCGTTTGTTATTTTTAAATTACCTTAATTAAAATCTGCTTTATTTACATTTACGTAACAATCTCTCTCATTAAAAACAACAAAAATTATCTTTTACTACTAATTAGATAAATTAAGGTACCCTTCAACACTTCCAATCCAACACTCACGATTCAATGAAAAAGAAAAAAATCAAAACAACTTCGATCAAATTATCCACTTGAGAGCCCTCTCGATTTCCCACACCCACCTCTCTCTCTCCACCACTCGATCTCCACCTAGCAACAAGCTCTGTGCCTCCCATACATGCAGCCGCATTTCAAAACAAATCCTGCAACATACACTCACTCACACACCTTATCCTATATTCCCTTTGGTATACACAACATCCACTCATTTCCTCCTATCATCGACCACTTTCACATCGTGCGCACACCACCACCACCAGTATCAACTATTCAACACCTCTATACACCATATACCGATCCCTAGTAACAAAACGCGGAACCCGCAGTTCGCATGTGTATATATATATGCTATATACAAACCGGACGGTGCACTGTACATTGCACGAAGACTCAGGTGCCGGCCTCTCTCCGTACGCTCGTGCACTTTTGCGCTCGCTCGCTCTCTCGCGCCGCGCGTATATAACCGGCTATATACAGAGAACGAGAAAGAGAGAGAAACCGGAGGCTGCTGCTGCTGCACAGTATATGTGTATATATACGTATATATATATACATACAGGTGACACGCGCCTCCCCGTGGGGAGTAAGTATAAGCGCCGTGTGCGCGCGCGCGCGGTTACCGCTCTCTCGATCGCGATCCTCTCTATCAGTCGCGAGGCGCACACGCGCGCATACGCCAGAGGATGGTGTACTAAACTATATTTGCAACGCGTGCGTCTTTAACGAATCGCATGTGTGGTTGTGTTGTATATATACATATATGTGTGTGTGGGTTATAATGTGTAACTTGTTGAGGATTGGATATAGTTTGTGGTTGTAAGAGAGGGAGAGAGAGAGAGATAAGGAACGAGAGTATAGGAAGTTGAAGATCGCAGTTAAACGTGGCGAACACGCAAGTTGCTAGTGGGAGGATATCGCTTGGGTTGTTTGTTGCGTATAGTGCGGATACTTGGATTTTAGAAAAGTGGAGTGTGTATGCGTGGAAGGATTATATACGTGAATAGGTGTCATGGTGTTGATATTTGATGGTAATTGTTTTGATTATTTTAAGAGCGCGTAGTTGCCGGTAAATATACATATATATTATTGGCGCTGCTGTCACTGGCTCACTGGTCACTATGTTTAGGGAAATGAATATACTTAAAAATACCGGTTTATTTATAAATTCTTTAATAAAAAAAGCAACAATGTAGGATATAAACGCAATTACAATTATTTTTCAATATTTGTTTACAAATCAATAGGATTGTTTCGTCAGCGTGTTAAAGTAACGCTAAATCTTGGTTAATTATGATTATTGCATGAAATTTTAGAAAGCGTAATTAGCTGCTATGACAATTAAAATACAGTATACCTTGCAAAAATGTTTTTCGCCCGTAGTTATAAGACTATAATTTGCGGTCATGAAAGACGTAGAAAGTGTGAGCTATATTGCATCTAGCGCACACCTATACATGCGGTTATGCTGTGCAATTTAACAAATTAAATAAATTAAGTGGGGTTTTAAATGCATTAAATTAACGATTTAGTCAACTATGTCTGCAAGAATTAATTGACAGAAATATTTATATTATACTTTTCCGTAAACCTTATAAGCTTTGATTGGAATTTTATGAATAAGCATATGATTCATTCAAATATTTTTATCCTGGATAATAAAAAAATTTTAAATCTGTACAAGAATAAAAAGAAAGACGAAACTATTCTTATTTATTATAAAAATTTTACATTATTAAATATTTTATAATTTTTATCGATTTTAAATTAAAAAATGACATTAAAGATGCTTCATTGAAATTACTTTATTACCATTTGAGGTCATGAACATTTCACTTTAATCATTTATTATCTGCGCTGTAAGGAAAAATTATTTCTGCGAAAGAATTAATATCAATCAGTCACATAATTATGAAAAAAAATGAAAATTAGAAATTCAATTAAAAAATTATCAGTATTAAAAAATAAGTATAGTCTATTAAGAAAAGAAAGTGAATTAAACGATATGTAATCATGCATTGAATGGTTACAAGTTTTTCTAGTCTTCATAAAACGATATTTCCCCTCTTAACAGTATCACAGTATTTTAATAGTCTCTAATAAAACCATAATTTGTTTATAAGAAAAATTTTATTCAAACTTTGATAAAATAGATCTTAACACAAATAATAAGTATTTCTCATTTGCACGCATTAACAAAATTCTCATGATGAACAACTAAAAATACATAATTAAACTTTATGTATCTCGTACCAGGTACCCGAACTCTATAACAACTCACGCGCGTATTCGCGAAATAAACGCACTCATAATGAATACAACACCTCATACAGCCTTAAGAACCTCATATCCGAGATAAAATACTCTGTTGCAGTCCGATAACCACGAAAAGAAATCGGTAAAATATCAGCGATCATAACTTAGTGCCAACACCAGCGCCGGTGAAACCTCACGGGTGCATAATCCGTAAAAAGCGCAGCCTTCTCGCGCCCACTCCTTATTCTTCTTCCTCTCCTCCGTCTCCTTCTTCTTCTTCTTCCCCTCCTCTTTCGCGATCTTAATTTCCATCAAACGGTCGTGCGCAGGGTGAATTAGCATTGAAAGAGGGGATACCGGAAATCGCAATATCTGCGTGTAACGAGTTCGCGTGTGTCTTTCTCTTTCTCTCTCTCTCTTATTCGTTCATTCGCCTGCTTTATTCTTCGTCTTCCTTTTTATCTACGGTATGCGTTAGTGCCTTTTATCTAGCTTCTCGCCTTTTCTTCGGCTATAGAAATGGTCGCGGTAATTGCTTGAGAAGAAACTTCTTTTTTTCCATTGTAAAGTATATACGCGTATACTTTGGGTCATATATAGGTGTTTAAAGAAGGCCATTTACGGTACAATTATTTAAAATTTTAAATTTTGTAATTTAAGTAATTGTCATATGCATCTTTACGATTGTCTAAAGAATCACATGTCAATCAAGCTACCGCATATACAATATAAGAAAACGGAAAAATAAAATTAACGGCACGTTACTAAGAATGCATAGAGAGATAAAATTAACAAAAGTTCGATAAAAATTTAAACCATTTTCTCACTGCATTTCAATAAACTAATTTAAGAAATTAACAAAAAGAAACTAAACTACTTCTAATAGCAGTACACAATTCCCTTCGTCTCTTCGCCCAACCACACACCCAAACCCTCAATAACCCCGCGTCACCTTAAACTACAACAAAGCCTCCTTACACCATATTCTCGTCACCAAATCTCCTAAGGCGCATCCTCCTCTTTAACTATACACTAACGGTCCGCTTGACATCCCTGAACACGCAAATCTACACACACACACACACAGATACAGACACTTCTCTATGTATACCCACATACCCGCAAAAAGAAACTCACACACAAGAGCCCCCGCGGACTAACCAAGTAGGTTGCAAGCAGTAGCCGTCGTCGTCGGGACCCTCCTTCCTGCACCGGTAGGCCCCCCTGCCATATATATATATATTCTTCCTTCTCGTAAACACGCGCGTCCTGCGCATTGTCTCGCCCTCTCACTTCTCCTCCTTTTCTTCCCCCCTGCTAAGCTGGCGTGCAGCAGCGTGACGCACAGGGTTAATGCTCGTCTCGAATGAATATTTCATTATCCTCGGCTGAGCACGCGGTTGTTCTTATATATATATATATATATATACGTGCGTGTTGTGTAGTACCTATATATATACATACATACATGTACATATACTCGTATGCAAGATGAGGGGGAAAGCTTAATTAAGCACGGCCGCCGCGTGTGCAGTACATACACGTGTGTACGATAAGGCACACGCGCTCGTGTGCGCATAGGGCAAGTAGAGAGAGAGAGAGTGCATCGTCTCGCGTCACGGCGCTAGACGATCACATCTCTCTTTCTCACTCACTCGCATCGTCGCGTTGGACGCATCTGGCGGCGCGTGGCAGGAAGTTCACTTTTGTGCTTGTATACCGTGAGGCATATATGTATATATATATACGTTTATATAGTGTATAGAGGATATGTGGCAGGGCTAGTTCGACAGCAGCTGACCGCGCGTTCGTATCCTTTTGTATGCTTATGTGTGTGCGGGGGAGTAAAGAAAAAAAAAGTGGATTTGTAGCTTTCGAAGGTGTATTGAGGAGATCCGGTCAGTCGTGAGCGGTGGAATAGTGTGTATATAATAGACGGAAGGTGTGTGGACAATAGAGAGCGCGAACAAGCTGGACTTTGCCTGCAAGATGCTGGCCAGTGCCTGCGCTGGATGCTTTATGGGCAGGAAGAGCTTTGATGCTGAAGTTATGGTGCAGCAACATTTGCAGCAGCAGCAGCAACAGCAACAACATCAATTGCAACAGCAGCAGCAGCAGTTACAGCAGCAGCAGCAAAAGGAGGAGCGAGAATTGGATGTGTTGGTCAACGATGATGATACTAATAGGGTAGGTGTGCGATGATTTGTGAAGGGGTTTCTTTTTCTTTTGGTTTCGTGCGATAAGATTGAGATAATGTTTCTAGGGGTGGTGATTTGAATGATTTAAATGAAGATGATAAAAGAGATTATGAAATTAAAACTAAGGATAGATACATTCCTTGATAATAGTCAGTGACCGATGAAAATCTAAAGTTTTGTTTCGTTTCTATTTTCAAATTTTTGTAAAATTTCTATTTCAATTAGTTTTTTATATTTCGCGAAATACAAACAAAATTAACTCGTATTTCGGATTAAATGTCAAAATCGATATAGAAATGAAAATTAAATATGTTAATAAAAACGAAATTGAATAATGGAAATTAAATATTAAGTATTAATTAAATATTAATTAAATATTAATTAAATAAGGACGAAATTGAAATTGAAATGGAAAATATTTGGAGAAAAATCACAGTCTTCTAGCTTCGTAAATAAGTAGAGAAAACTCACAATAATCTAGCTTGGTAAATGCATCCATCTCATTGGTATACAACAAAAGAATAATGAAATATAATCGAATTTAACCTTATGTTCCATCAAACACATTTTATCTGAATCGATTATCTCAGTTATATCCTTATCAACAAGTAAAACTAAATGATTATTAATATCTCTAAACGTGTTTCTAAGAAGTTTAAACGAAACTCAAAATTATATTATTACAAAGCTTTTTTAGAAAGAAGCCATATACTACGTCATATACTTACGGTATCCATAATAAAAATACTTGTTTATATAATTCAATAAGCTATATTTGCAGCGTCATATATTAAAATCGAAAAACTATAAAACTACTAAAATAAATATCAATAACTGTTATAGTAACAAATATAAATGTGTTTTTTCAAAAAAATAAATAAAGATAGAAATAAAAACAATTTTTTTTTAATTTCCATTTTAATATAGAAATAAAAACAAAATGATATTTATGATTTTCTATAATAATGGAAAATGAAAATTACTTTAGTTTCTTTTCTATTTTGAAAATCAAAATTAAAAATTCTAATAATTTCAATTTAGTTTTCAAAATAAAAACAAAACAAAATTAATTATTGAGTTTTGTTTCGTTTTTCACTAGTCCCTGATGTATACAAAATATCGATATATAGTTGTATCAAGCTGCAACGTACGTAATATTATAACGTATCAAAACTTTTTTATTACGATCGAACGATTAATATCATATTATTGTATTCATTTAGGTGCAGTATAATTCATGCAACAAATGACAATACCCATTAATAACACAGACATGAAATAAAAAAAAAATAATTCTTGCGATGCTAAAATATTATTTTCTTCAAAACTTTTGAGATAGTATGGTCATAGAAAAGTTAACTTATTTTTATAATCATTTGGTCAGTGATGTTATATAGACTATCGGCCATTTTCAGCAAAGTTTATTTTGAATAATTTAAGTATGATTTTTCGTCTACGAGGAAATTTTAAATCATATATATTTCATCGACGAAAAAGACATATTCATATGATTTTAAATTTTGATTATTTCTCAAAGAAAAAAACAATTTAATTTTTACAAATATCTGATATTCTATAATATCACTGATCACAAGTAATTAAATAAAATGTTAACTTTGCTATAAAAATATTTCACAGTTTCTTAAAACGAGGGGTATCTTAAAATCCTTATGAGTAATGCTAAGGACTGAGATCATAATCGGATTCTATCACCCAACATTTATAAGAAGACAATATCATTGTCTATGCTATCACACTAATTACTTTTTTTTAAGTTTATGTGTCTGTAGGTAACTATTCATAAATTTAATCAATCACATTATATCCACTAATGCAATTATTATAATAACATCTCTATTAACGTAATGTTACAAAACGATTTCACAGCCAGATTATCTGATAAAATAACCCCTTTGATAATACAATGATACGCCCGACTAGTTGACCTTTTCAAACCTATATTTTGGTTTATTACGCACAGCTGCATGTCGGCTCTAGATTTCTCCATGGGGGATTCGCCCGACATATGCCGCGCGCGCTTATCGCATTAATGGGGGCTGAGAATTCAAATTAGGACTGCATATGGTCTCTATAAATTTCGTAACCCTAACTTCCCATTACATTTTATAATGCAATTTCTCTCACGTTCCTTAATTATACAGAATATTTTAAAATATCAATAAACATTTTCTTCCCTTTATTATAAATACCTATATCTATACCTATATACATTGAAACAAAGTAAACAAAAATTATACGTCTAAAAAGAATAATCTGCAATTCAGATCTTTCTAAACCAAAATCAAAAGTGACAAAGTTATACCATACTCTCTCGACCCTCGTAAAAAAAAATAACAAATCGTCATTCACTATAATTATAATGCTTTCAAAAATTCCCTTTCAAGCCCACATAGCGCATTTAATCAAGACCGTATACACGCGAGGGTAATATCCTCTAAACTATATACGACTGGCTGCAGGCATTATTCCTCCACGCACACTCACACAGCCGGCGCATGTCCAATGGGGATGACGAAATTGGGTATAATGTGCTCGCGACCGAAAAAGAGCACGCGTCCCGTCCGCCCCCGCATGGCGTTCACGCTTATAGTTCGCTTTCTTCCATATATCTAGATTCGTTGGCCGGCTACTCGTCGTCGTATATATACGTACGTGTGCATCCACCCGTTTGATTCACCCACCGCGCGCATGAGGGCATCCGTTCTCCTGCACTCCCTTCTTTCTTCCTTTCATATTTATATGCGTGTGTTTTTTTTACTTCGCCGTATACACTCGCTTTTTATTTTTTACGCCGAGTTGAGGGTTATTGTACGAACGAGGGTACATGTACCGTTAGATTCTATATCGTGGAGTAAAGAAAGAGGATCAGGCGATCGGAACTACCTGGATTATAAAAATTTTTTTTTTGAAGGAGAACGACGATAGTAAGTGGCGACCTTATTAGACAGCCCTATAGTGCTTCATCACGTTTCTCCAAGGAGGGGTTTATAATGTAGCCACAATACGGAGTGTTAAATGGTTTTATTCGCTTTTGTCACGCAGAGCGTGTATACCTTATACGCTGGACGACACAACGCGCATCGAATCTTACGATGGAAAAACCTTTGTGCAACGAAAAAGGATGCTTTTATATATAAAGCGCGATCACGCGCGAGAGAGAGAGATAAAGAGAGACGTGTTTTAGCCGTAAACAGATTAGGATGTATAGATTTTGGATCGAGGGTGCATGAACTCTTTGTGTCCCAGAGAGAAAATATCTTTGTCGAGTGCTTTGTTGCTGATGGTTTAAGCGTGGAAATGGTGTCAGCTGGGCGACAAAGGTTGAATCTAATAAATATGAAAAATGTGGCGATATAAAAAGGGGATGGGAAAAGAGTTTGATATAGGGGCTTATAAAATTAAATTTATAGGTTCCATGTGTACGATAAGGGTATAAGGTTTCACATCGATGTCTTTTTATAATTAATAATTATATATATATAAAACTATAATAATTTTTCACAATCACTTTTAATTATATACAGCCTTCTTCAATAAAGCCATTAAAAAAACTTCCTACTGTATACAAACTTCGTAAAAATAATTACTATCGGTTAACCGTTTCTATAATCCGGAACGAAATAGGTGGTGATAATTATAATAGAAGGACCGGCATGATGAATGAGCCGGATGAGGAAGAACTTCGCGCCTCTTAACCTAGGGATGGTTTTTTCCGTATATACACATCCCTATATACAGACGTGTGTGTAACAACATGTGGTGAATCGTTACATCCATCTAACCTCTTACCAGCATGACTTTCGTTCTTATACGTACATTATCCTCCCGTAAACGGTCCCTTATTGTCCTCCCTTATTGCCCGAAGGATTCAATTACCGTCTGCGTATAGCAAGACTATCACCTGGCCAGGTCACAATAGATAATATATCCCCTACGTATCCCACACTAGGGAAAACTTTCTCCCCGATATTATACTACCCGAAGTTGGTCTACCTATACCCAACCCGGATAGTCATATCTCCAGACAGCTTCGTCGTTGCGCATTCTTCACTTTCGGTTGGTTTGTTATACCCGCGATAGTTTACGTGACGTCTATATATGGTTCCCACGCGCGAAAGGCGCATGTGGTCAAGGTTATCCGCGCATATGGAACTTATCTGTTCCCTGTATAATACCGTCTTTGACTTTTCCAGTTATTTGGGACGCCCAGCCCCTGGACTATAATGACCTGCTCACGCGCCAAAATTTTCAGTGGCGATACACGACCGGCGCGTCGTCGTAAAGTCATTCTTTTCGGGTTCGGTAGTTCTTGGTATTTATTTTAGCTGTAAAATAATAAGCTGTGGGCGTTTAGGAAGACACATATGCGAGCTTTATCTTACACTGGTTTGGTTTATGACCTTGTAGAAGTATAAATTTTATGCTGTATCGTCAGTTTCTCTTTGAATGGTTCCTTTTATGTGAAAAATTGATTAAATATGTATTATAGCAAGTTTTAAAATATAATGAAACAAAAATAAAAAAAAAATTCTATACGTATAGTTAAATTTTACTTTGATTGATAGAAATTCAACGATTATTATTAATTACGTGTATCCATATCTTACCAAGCCCACATACACTCAGCGAATCGCTCACAATCCAAGCAAAAAAAGAGCTAAATTAACATTTCAACCTCTCCAAGCGCCTATAAACTTATACAATGTATTAACAGAACCGGCTCATCTATACCGTACCTATATACATACATACACTCACACACACACACATACATATATATAAAACACACCGAGTCTTACATAAACCCACCATCACACGGGCTCATCCCACTGATCGCGCGCGCATATACACACTCCCATACACACACATACACACTCTCTTGGCACATACATATTAATAGCCATTTTCTCGATCCGTGAGAACTGTGAGAATCGCGCGGCTTGCATTCCACTGCTCAGCTCTCTCTCTCTCTCTCTCTCTCTCTCTTCGATGCACCAGTATACATATACAGCGTTGGCGTCTGCGCGACACGTGCTGAACATTGCAGAGAAAGAGAGAAAGAAGCGTCGCAAGAAAAAGATGGTATGCGCGTTGCAACGCGTGCTGCTGCTGCTGCTGCCCCCCGCGACGGCTCATTTGTATCATATAGCAGCAAGAGCTGCGTGCAAGATGCCCGGCTATATACGAGCGCACACGCGTTGCGAAAGTATACTTGTCTGCTTTTTGCGAACGATGAAGAGAGAAAGAATGATGTGTGTTATGTATATAGAGTTTGCGTATATATAAATGTGTTTTTTAGTATAGGAGTAGTAGCGGTGGATGAATACGCAGAGTTATTGCGCAATGTTTTGATGGGGAGGATTCTTTTTTTTTGTACGAAGCATGGGTTGGATTGAGAGAGAAAGAGGCGTATATATATATATTTATGAGTACGAGCGTGTGTGATTTTCGCGAGAGAATGTCAAGCGCGCCGCAGAGTTTGCGCCGGGAACGCGAGAGAATTTATTAACAAGGCGAAGCGCGTGGCTGATGTCATGGGAACTTTTGAATTTTTTATATATATATATTACAATGCTAAGTGCGGGATATGATGAGCATGAGAATTTTCTTGAAGTAATATACTGTAAAAAATATTGTACGATGGGTTATATATACTGTTCTGTTTATAATACGTGAATAAAGTTAAATGCAGTTATACTTGTAGTTTTGTAATCAAGTTGTAGAAGTAATAATGATATAAAATTATTCATTCTATTTTTAGTGATAATGGTATCGTCCTGATTTATTCTTTAACCCTTTCGTACCGTAGGGGTCCTGTAGGATCCACTTTGTTCAAGGTGATGTAAAAAACTAAAATTATAATTAATTTCTGGAACCTACTCATTTAGCCGTGTTCTTTCGTCCAAGAGGAAGTTCTCTAGTAATTAAAATTGAAATTGTTTAGTACATTAAAAAAGGGCTCGCGGCGATGCAAATTGGAATTTCATGAAAATTCAGATTTTGAATGGTTTATTTTTCAGTAAAAAAGGGGTTAATGTGGATTTTTTTTTATTCTGAGTGGTGGATCTCGTTAATGAGACAATATACTAGGAATTGATCACTTTCCAAACTCAAAAATATGATATTACTGTCGGGGCATGTTACGTAAATGTAGTAGGTCCTACAGGACCCAGTTGGTCTTACCAACAAATAAAATATAAAGGTACCGTGATTTATACACGTATCGCACACTCGCGCGCACATATGTGAGTATACAAAACCATCAAACCTCGTTGATCATACGTAGCGTGGTCTTGAATAATGCCGATTTATTTTTAAAAAACTTAAAATTTTAATTTAAAAAGAAAATTCCATTAAGACCGTATGAGTTCTCCAGGATCCACTTAAAATATAACACTTATCGGTACTTTTGAAAAAAAAACGATGAATTGATTTTAGTTGAAGCATTTACAATTAGAATATACAAAAACACAACACTTTTTCCCCGGGAAAAGGGTCTCGGCACGAAAGGGTTAAATTAATAAATAACAAGGACTAGTTATACTTTTTGAAAATAAATAAGTAAAATTTCTGTTGGGTGGTAAAAGAATATTTTTGTAGTCAACTATTAGTCAATATTTAAAAAAATTACACTCTGAAAATAAAAATTATTTTTCAAATCGTCGCCGCCTTAAAATAGACGACAACTATACACGGATATAGCGACATACCCGCATAAAATCTTTTATTACTTGTTCTTAGTTTAGCCTTAAACGCCGCTACTCTCCCGAAGTCAACAACGAACGATTAACCTCCCACAAAAGTTATAAAAAATATTTTCACTTGCTCGAAATACCCGGAAGACACCACCCCTATATGCTACACTACACCTCCTCCTACGTAGCATCCCATTTCAGTCTAACCACGCAGCATCGTACACATATATATAACACACAGCGGGCCTCATAAACGCCATCCTCTTCCGCTAAAAACCAGAATCTCGAATAACGTTTCCTCCGAAATTGCTCTGTACTCCCCCATACGCACACACACGCACGCGTATATACATAAAAGCCCCCGCGGGGTAACTCAAGACTCAAAAGAGCTCAGGGCGTTTGGGGCACGCGCCGTCGATAGATTTATCTCTCTCTCTGTTACCATCCCTCTTCTCTCTCACTTCTGCATCGTACCAGACCTCAATCTTTAACGATCCCTCTGCGCACGCAGCCGCCAAACGCGTGCGTACCTTTTTCTAACGGATACATAGTATATATATATCTATATACGTATACGAATGGAAAAATAAGGGCATCCTACACACAGAATCCCTCCTTGCACATACTCTATATGCTGTATCATTCGTTATATACGCTTGAGGAAAATGCGTCGCTGCGCCCTCGATATTGTGTTAATAAGCATCAGAGAGCGCGCGCGTGCATTCGGAGGAGGTGAGCGCTGCAGCTGCTACACATACCCCAGCGACAGCTGCTGCTGGCCTCTCCTCTGGCTTTTCAACGTGTACCAGGTGCGCACGCGCTCGCGCGCGCGCGCGTTATATGCCGTATGGGGGCATTCCTTTGGGGACCCAATGTGTATACATGCAAGCGAGCTGTGCTTAGGTTCTCGAAAAACGTGGATTGCACCTTTGATTTTTGAAAAGGTATATGAAAGAGAGAAATGCCGCGAGCGCGGGTATACGTTGCAGGGGTTGCGGCACGAACGCGTTATAGCACAAGTGCGCGACATCAGGTTCGAGGTGTAGCTTTTCCACGTGGGGGTATATATATATATGCGTATTATAAGAAAACGAAGGGAGGAGGGCAAAGGTGGCGCGCACTTGTGGCACGTAGTGCATGCTTTTGTGCGTTGCTGGAGTTTGGTTTCCTGACTTTTTTTCTTCTTCTTCTTCAGCGGGGGTGAGGTTCTTGGGTTAAAGGTGGTATACATGTGTTTTGTTTTTTCTCTTCGTTCGTTGAATTAGACAATTAGACAATGACTTTGTTTTGTACGATGTGAATATGATTTGACTTTCCATTTTTTTTATCTTTATATTAGTGTACTTAATTGGAATATTTTAAATCCCAAAATTTGAATATTTAGTAAAAATTATTAGTTAAAACTGCAATACTCCAATGGTATATTTCTCAGCTAGAAAACGGTATTCGTTCTTTGCATTTTAAAAATAATAATCATTATCAATCCGAAACGTTCTTACTTTTCCGCGTGCACCATCAACAATCAAATCCCCACCATAACATATACATTCACAAGCCCACAAATCAGATCTCGCCTAATCAACACAACGACGCATTAAACTCCCTCGATCCAATAATACCACCACGGCGGCAGCTGATTAAGTCCTCTCTCGCCTCGCTTCTATATACACATATATATATACACGAGCTCCCAATCGGCATTGACCCGACGACAACGACAACGACGCATTAAAACGAGATCGTTTGCAGGGCATACCGAGGAAAGTTTATCGCTCAAAAACGCGTTATTATATACGCTCGACTATAAGGGTTTGTATAATATAATCGGATGCGGGCGGACGCGTATATATATATAATACTTCTTCATCCGATTAGGAAATCCAATATTAGCACTTGGCATCAAGTGCGCCCGATGGGAAGTAGACCATCATCATGCGCAAGACGGCAGTTTATTATGCATCGTGTCCCCGCACTGATGCAATTTATATTGCATTATCGCACGGAGAAGCTGTATATAATGGTGAAGCTTATAGGGTGAGTGCGTTTCGCGCGCGTTTGACGCTTGAATGCGTATATGGATGACTGAGGTGGTGCTGCTGCGTCATAAAGTATAAGCGGATGGGTGGTATATGCTGTATGATTATATGGCTGCGAACGAATTGAGGGAATCGTATTGAGTTCTTAATTCATGATTATCAATTAACTCGGTTACTTAATACGCTTGATTTGTACATAATAGGATTTTCAATTGCTTATAGGCGGAAAATATATTATTATGAATTTTAACGCCATATGTGAAAAGAAGGGATACAGAAGCGTAAATCATTTTTTTTCTACTATATACTGTTTACTTTTTGTACGTTTATTTTGACGATTGCTACTATAATCAATCAGCTCTGCTCTTCTCTTCGCGTACTTTTTTTAAGCTACTTTTTTCTATAAGCTACTTTCCGAAATCCTTTCCACATATACAAACCGCTTCACCAATACCAATATCTCCTCAGCATCTTCTCCACCTATATGCACTTACATTACCACGCGCCATCTGCCATCCACCGTTTACAAAAAATTCAATTCCTCGTCCCCTGCAATCCTCCACATGCACGACATTACTCAACTCTCCAACAATACGAAAATCTTTAAACGTAAAAATCACACCTATCCATTCACTCCCTCCTCCCTTTACACACACAGCCCCCCAGCGCGAAATCGAAAAATCAATCGCTCCCTAAGCCGCATCATAGGATTTTTCACGCCTATATATATATCGTACGTATATATATAATGCCCCGCCTAGCGACATGTGCACATCACACACACACACACGCGTATATATGTATACGAGGCCGGCTGCTGCACCGGTCGACGATCCATGCATGATGCTTCTTTCTCTTTCTTTTTTATTCTCCTCTTTCAATATGTATAAGAGAGCGACCCTTGCACACGCGTGCACGTGATCTATGTATATATATAGCGACACGCGTGTGCGGCGCGTGCTACAGAGAGGAGGAGGAGGAAGCTGCGCGCGCGCGGGCGAGTTATATAGGACTCAGCACCTGCCTGTCGCATGCGAGCAGGAGGGAGAGCAATTTGAGAGTTTGAACAGTGTTACAAAGAGGAAGGACGAAGGATTGGTATACTGTTTTTTTTAAGGTTGGCGAGGGCGAAATAATAATTGCCGTAAAATGGCATTCCTTTGACCAGGTGCATAATTATGTATGGATGTATAAAGGTGGATTCGTCGAGATTAAAGGTATACGATTAGCTGGATTATTAAATGATAAGTGGTGATTTGTCAAAATTAAAGAATATAACGGTAATGAAATAGATGGTATAAACATAAAATATGAAACTAACGTATTACCTAGAGTATAAAATACGATACTGCTATATAAGATGAGGAAAAAATATGTTTAATGCAGAGGAGGCAATGATTTTCACTTCAACTCTCACTCGTATATATAGGCGCACAGTATCCTTTTAGCGCTTACATTTGCACGATACTTATAGGTTGTACATGTATATATACGCATCGATTAATAACTGACTTGAATTACAGCAGCAGGCGCGTGTACGATGCGGTTTATGAAAGTAATATATATGTATTCCGACATGAGGGTCTATGATCGCTTTTCACCGCGGGCCTTAAAAAAATCTCGTGCAACGCGTATAGATTATACACGGAATCATTACGTATACGCAGCGATTTTCTTTTCGCGAGAGAGAGAGAAAGAAGTTCGGACGCGTGCACCTCTTATCCGAATGTTTCATCTCGTATACTAATACTGACGAGTAAGCAGGCAGGCATCACTCTCGCTGATCTTTTCACTTGCGATGCGGTTTCGCTTAATCGTTCGTTTTTTCCGACGTTTTAATTGCGATAGAGTGCAAATTAGATTAATTAAAATTAGAAGCGATGCGGTCTGTGTGTGTGTGTGTGTGTTTAACGAGAGGAATGCGAGTTTCTAATGTGCGTTTGAGTTTAGACAGAACTGACCATTTAATATAAAGAATTCTCATATAATAATGCAATTATAAATCGTATTTTTTTTTTCGGCTATAGACTGTGCTAAATTTATTTCAAAAGATCATATCAGTTCGAAGCAGGTGCGAAGCGTCGCAAATTACATGCAATAATAATTCGCTGAAATTACCGCACACGTTCCAAATAACACCAATCCAGATGTAAACTCAATCGCAATGCCAGCTTGCATACACACACACACACATACAAATATCGGACAAAGACTGCGCACCGAAAATATAATAATAACGCGGTGATCGAACGAACCCGTTCGTGACGGAATTGTACCGCGAGAAGTCAGAAGTCTGTCGCATGCGACAGATGTCTCTCGCGCGTCTGTACACGAGGTATAAACAAGAGGGAGCTGTTGCAAAAAAAAATAGTTAAGTACAATGATGTCCGTTGTGGATACCGATATAGGAGGGGTAGGGGTTGAGCATTTGGTCGTGGTCATGCTGTGCTTTATTGTTCCATGGAAATTGGTATATTGAGTGCGAGGAGGATTTGATTGTGAAGAGGGGCGTTGTAAGCGTGAATTTCAGTGTAAAAAAAATTATAGTGGGTAGTAGTAGTGCACTCAGGTTTTGAAACCTATATTGAAAATCCATATTGCTCCTGAGTATTGTTTGACTTTGTAGAGTTGTAGGAATATACTATTTTGATTTTATGAAAATTGTTTCATTCGCGTGTATTATGTATGGAAATGTATCTTCAATATGTTGCCTCCAATCATTATTGAATTTAAAGAAATCCACGTAAATATCTGTGAATTATGTGGCTAAATTAAAATTTTCCAATCAATTGTTTCTATCTGTATATGTTTTGCAAGGAAAAATTTTTAAAACTATGATTACTTAAATTGTTTACACGCGATGAAATACGAAATTTAATCTACGTACGAATAGAATCAAGATTGATGGACTTTTATCTCAACAGCGTTTTAGAAGACAAAGGCTCTCCCTGTGACCATATGTCGTATCTAAATTCATCAATCGTTGTCTGTAATACCCTCAACGCGTCTGCGGGGTCCGATGTTTGCTCGAGCATTGGAAATCCGAGAGCTAATTGTTTGGACATTGGGAAAGCGGAGAACGAAAAGTCATCAAACCGCAAACATCATTCTCTCTCTTTTCCCTCACCCTTGTTTCGCGCTGTTTCCCCTATCTCTATCCCGCTTTATCGTTTCCTCTTTTCCATTTCTATGTGACATTTGTATGCTGATTTCTATCATGTTATCGCTGTTTGTTTGCGTAATGATTATTTATTGATAAAACTATAAGATAATTTCACATATATCTACATATGTGCCACAAATGTATACTTAAACTTAATGTTAAATTTTCACTTTCTAGCTCGACATTTATTCTTATTTTAAGATACTTACATCCAAAAACAAACTTAACAATCACTTAGAAATGTCTCCCATTCGCTTATTTATCTTACGCGAACCGAACGTCACCACCGATTTACATTTCCAAATCATATCGCGTTTCCAAACAACCCACATATATATATACGCGAGTAGATATACATATACACATACACACAACGTATACCCACGTCAAACAACCAAAACATTCCAAAAATATTGTGCCAACGTCTGTCCCGTTTGGAAATATCTCAAAATTTCTCGTATATATATACGCGCGTATATTTTCCTCTTCTTTCCTTTCAATCCGAGCCTTCCAACTTACATACACATATATGTATACTCCACTACATACTCCATCCCTCGACACAGGGTGGAGTCCGCGGCGTATACGTCCACTCGAGAGCTCGAGTTACGTAGACGAGGGCTTATACACTATATAGTAAACCGCCGGTACCACTCGAGGATACGCGCACTCGAATTTCTTTCCTCTTTATACATGCGCGTGCGTGACATTTCCCCTCCCTGATCTGTCGCGCGAAGCTTCGAGTATACGAGTCGTAAACAATTTACAGTCGCTGCTTCGAGTGCTTTTACGACGGGTTGAGGATGTCACGTGTATATATATGCGCTTGGATTGGTGAATGAACGTATATAACGCTGCTGTGTGTATATACATGTAGGAGCAGAATAAAGAAAAGGGCTCAAGAGGACGGATTTTGTGCTATATGTATATTTGGAGTACGGCAGTGTGTATATATATATATACGTCACGTGTACGCTCTCGTCCATGTGAAATTCATTATGATGTACTTTGAGGATTTTCCCGGTCGTTACCATTGTATTCTATAAAAGTGCGGACGTGGTAACTCAAAAGACTTTCTCATAGATTTCAGTATATATAAACACTGTCACTCAAGAGACTATATCCTCGTGGCGACGTACATCTATGCTACTAACGTTTTTTTGTTACCGTTTGTTACTGAACTCTAAGGGATTATCCTTTATCCCAAAAGGATGAGAACAAAGCTACTGATGCCTTAATCCAATTTAACCCAAAACACAGACTTACAACCATTATCCCACACCGCAATAATTACCGATTTCGCTCTACCTATAACCTTTTTCTTTTTCTCTACACCCTTGTGCAAAATCTCTGACACTCAATATATACACACACACGCGTGCAACCCAGAATACACACATATATATACAAAACCCATCTCAACCACGCTAATAAGCCATTTCCTGCAGCGCTGCGCCCTTCTCTCACTCTCTCTTCGCTTCGCACAGAGAAAATCCGTTAAATACCCCTCTCTCTCGTCATTTAAAAACCCATGCAAAAACGCGAGCCGCTGCCTACGAGGATTAAGTGCATCTCACGCGAGAAAAGAGAGCTGCTCTGCTGCGTGAACACGCCTCTGCCTCTCTTTTTACCCGCGATCATTACGGGTTTCGGACAAAATCGTGTATGTATATGTACCCGCACGCAGCTAATATATATATATGTACATACGCAGTGTATATATATATACGCGTGGCATATAATATACCGGTCGTGCGGTACGTTTCTGTGTCGGCACGTGCGGTATGCGCGTGGTATGGACGGCGACGGCGGTCTCGCTTTAACCAAGTCGACGCCGCGGTAGCGCGCGGGCGGTCTGACTCGTCTTTAAGCGAGAAAGAGAGAGGGAAGGAAGATATGATGGAGAGGAAAGAGAAAATATGCGAGAGGGAAGAGAGGAAATATTTTCGGTTGGAATTGTCGGTGTGTGTGTGTGAGTGGTGTGTGCGGATGCGGGTTTATGGAGAAAATTGGTGTGAGAGAGAGAGAAAGAGAGAGAGAGAGAGAGAAGAGCATGATGGGTGGTGATGTTGGTGGTCTCTTATAGAGAGGTTATTCGGACGGTGTTCTATAGATGATTTTTGGAAATTGGATGAGTGGTGGTTTTTAAAAAAATTTTTTTTGTTGGATGGTGGAGAGAGGTTAAAGTACAGAAGCTACATGGTAGCTGAATTTGATGTGTCTTTTTAAATCGTGTGTATTACCTTTATGATATACTCTTGGCTAATATTTTTAATTTTATCATTTGATAATATAAATATCATGAGTATACAAAACAAAGAACGACATATAACCGGCACTGTAAAGTACATCATAGCATTAATGCTCTATACTGACACAAGTATTGAGCAACATCATGAACAATCATCCAATCCCATCGTCCGCAATGAAATCGTCAGCAGCAGCAGCAGTGTTACGTCCTACATAAATCCTCCAAAACGACTTGTCATTAGTCTCGAATAAAGAAGTTCGATAACGATTACCAAACAGCACGTGCAGTTTATTATACTTGTATATATATGTACACGCAGAATAAACCTTTCGATTTCTCGTCCTCATTCTTCACTCAGCGTTTTAAAGAACCAAAATTCAGAAGGATAAAGAAACAAAAAAAAAGAAACAACCAAATAAATTCAGCAAACAATCGACCACATGCTCATGTAAAATTCACGACCTGAATTCCCCCCCTCTCTCTCTAAAAAAAGCATCTCTCTACCCATCCGATTCATCACGAAATATCATCCGTGTACGCGCGTTCTACACGCCTCCGGCTATTTGTGCTCGTTGGATTTTCAACGGCAAATTTCCTCGCTTGTATATACGCGCTCCGCATATAAAGAAAGAGACACACACACGCGAGCGGCAAAAAAAGAGATGGAACGCATATAAAAGAACCGGCAAAGAGAGGAAGAGAGACCGTAAGAGAGAAAGAGGCTCGCAGTCGTGTGTATATATATGCCTCCTCTCTTGCACCTCCTGCACGGTATACACATATATGTATACGGGTATAGGTGGGGGGAAGGTCGAGGAAGGCCACTGGCAGCTGGTCCCGACTACGTGTGTGTGTACAACTTCGCGTGTGTGTATCCGTGTGGCACCTTTAGAGAGCAGCGGTTCCTCTCTCTCTCTCCTGGCAACTCGTCTCTCTTATACGTGTGTGTGTATATAACGCATATATACATACATGGACGCGTATATATATAGGCACACGACGCGGTCGGCGCGACAATTGAGCGAAAGAGAGTGCGAGAGAGACGCTCGATCCACTCGAGCTCTTTCCCTTTTTCTTTATCTTCCTCACCTGCCCGGCAACACGAGAGATCGGTTGCCTCTTATATACCTCCTCCTCCTCCTCATCCTCCGGTTCGTATTCTTTGATATAAGCATGAGAGAACGTCGTTCCAAAACGAGCGCAAGCCGTTTTATATCGCCGACGCGCCGTCGTCTTCTTTCACATCTTTTTCTCGCCGCGTGTGAGCTTCTTATCTCTTCTCTAAGTTCCTCTTTTTTTCTGAGAGAGGTGAACGCGCGGGTCTTTGTTCGCACGTGTGTCTAGCGGGAAAAGCGCTCTCGATGACACTTTTATATACATATATATATATATATATATATATACGTATTGTGTATATGGTTCTTCTTTTTCCCTGGAGTGTGATTACGGGTCTTTTCAATTTTCTTACACTGCGCGTTACGGGAGACGCGCGAGAATAATCGGGTGTGCGCGTATAACACGTTTGTGTGTGAGAATTGATATTTGACGCTCTGGAATTTATATTATATACAAGGGTGAATTGGGAGCGCGATTGCATTGTTAGTATAGTGGTTGATGTATTACTTGATGATACGCCAGGGATTCAATTGAGTTGCGGCGATATGGATTTCCAAATCATATTTGTTGAAACGCGGCATGATTCGGTTTCTTTCTTTTTTAGTGATTTAGAGATTCGCATATGCTGTATACAAATATCGATACATTTGTATAAATATATAATCAGTAACTATTTTACTAATTTAGAAGTAATCTTTTAAACAGAAATTTAAGTAACTATATGTATATATATAAAACCTCATTAACATATAAAATCATTGATAAACAATTACTTTCTGAACCAACCAATTTCCAACATTTTTTCAAGCACACACTTATCTCTCCATCGCACACGACTCGCGTATATATAAAGGACCATAAACTTATCGGAGCCCACGTAAATCATTCAATTAAACAGCTCTCATCGGGCAATTCAGGCACGTTTCTCCCTCATGCGCAACGTACTTATACCTATATGTATATATACGTATTCCTTCAAATACGATCCCATGCCAAGACTATAATATACACATCGACAACAACACTATTCCTTTGCTGCGAATACATCGATACCTCCTCTCTATATACGATATACACCCATAGCCAATTTCATCCTTTGACAAAGGCAGTACACTCATGCGCTCGCTATAAGGCTCGTATACCTTATACACTCGTCCCGATTTCGAGGCCTCGTGTATATATA
>JAWWEQ010022486.1:0-28273 GCA_035583055.1 Torymus tubicola | reverse complement strand
TTGATTGACTTTCTCGTGAAAATTCACGTGAAAATTCAGGTGGAAATTCAGGTAAAATCCACGTAAATATTTGCAACTGGGTTATATTATGTATACTGAAGGCAATAATTAAGCAGATAGTTTTAACAATGATAATCTTTGTACAGACTTTTGAAAACAACTCGGTAATTCATGAGTCGTTATAATGTTAATGTGACTGTTATTTAACTATAATTTTTGTATTCTAAAATACGACCCCTCATTGCTATGAAACTAATTGAAAATTGAAATATAAAAGAATAAACAAAAATTCCTGTACACTGATAATTTCAAGCAACAATTCATTCATCGTATACTATCGTACATAATATATACGATATACGGTTAACTGCTACCGAATTTTTTACAGTGCGTATATATAACACTTGGTTTTGGGGTTCCCGTGGAGAACCGATTTTCTTTACTTATAGTTATATCGTCGCATCGGCAAGCGCTTGCATCATCTATATAGTATATACGCGAGGTTCAATCGCAAACAACGCGCTCATGTGATTTCGTATACACTACGTCGTCGTCTGCTATATTGTGAGCGTGACGCGTATAGGCCTTTGGAGCAGACGAGATATAAGCACGCGCGCAGGCAGTCGTACGTAGATCGTTGAATCGCGCGGTCATTTACGTCGATTTACAGAAGTCTGTATATTAATATATATAGCTGTGTATATAGAAAGTGAAATTACGGCATATAAATATATATATATAGAAGAAAAGAAAATGAGTGTGGAGAAACCGAACCGCGTGGCTATCAAGGACAAACCGTGAGTGTGCAGATTTTTTTTGTTGGTTCTTGCTTTGCATCCAATGTGGAGGTTGCGATGATGGAAATAATTGATATTGTGTGCAGTCGCGAGAGATCAGTCGGTTGCTCTGTATTATACTCTTGTTGACCGACACGCGGTAATGTGACGTATTACTGGTGTCGGCTGTACATTTATAATACGATAACGGTGTTTGATTTGTCAATTCTTTACTATAACTTGTGTCGTACTAATCTTACTTGTACTATCGCGCGAAATGTTGAAAGAATGATTTGAGATTTGACTTTATTAAAGAAACTTAAAATATCATAAAGAAATACTACACATCAACAAACACATTATACATATAATACCAATCATAGAGCATTACTCGTATAAGCTCGCGCGAATGCTGCATCGCACATGGAACAAGTGTATATAATTCAAACTCGGAGAACTATAACCTCTCTTACGCTGCTATACACCCATGATTCTTCTTCTTCTTCTTATGTTAGGTTGGCACCATTTAGTGATGTATCGGCCATCAACGAATATACACCCATGATCAATGATACCCGAGCGTTGATTCATACATCACCATTCACGCGCGCATGCTCCACGCTCCGCTTACATAATACTTATATACTTTGTACTTGTTAATACAGTCGCCGCGCTATATAGTCATGTCATCAGAAGGGTACTGACCTGTTGTTTTCTAAGTTCAAGGTCGCACTCGTGCGCACTTATGTATGGTATAACACAGGGATGAAACTTTTTTTTCTTTCACGTGCGCACATTAGAATTTTGGATGATGCAAGATTATATGGCTATATCATTTGAATAACGTAATTGATGGTGAAGGGGAAAAGATGATGTTATATAGTTCAGTTGCGTCAGCAAATAAAAAAGCATATCTTTGTTGTGTGGATCACGTGGTTTTCTGGATATGTAGTTGTTTTGTAAATAAAACTGTGCTAGTTGATTATGCGTATAGATAAGAATGCTTTGAGATACCGTTGTTTGAGTTTAATAGTTTCATTGGTAATTGGTTCATTATACATATAGGTAATTAGTACGGTAACTACCATTCGATTTACGTCTTTTACCGGCTGATTCATAATCTATTTATATGATTGTACTGTTAAATTGTATTGCAGCTATCTATTTTTTAAATCGAAAGATTAGGTAATTGAAGTGCATTTTCTTTAGATAAAGAAAGTTGGATAAATGAGCGACCTTGGCGAAATGAATATTATTGTATTTTTTATATAACATATAAGATCGAATTATAACTCATGATACGGTAATTGTTTCCTGATGAAGAAGTGGATGTGTATTTATATACTTACTCCCTTTACTCAGTCCAGGCGCAGAGTTCGTGATAGGTGCCATGGCAGCCGTCGGCGCGGGGTTCTTCACCAACCCCATCGACGTGATAAAGATACGTCTACAGCTTCAGGGTGAGCTCGAAGCCCGGGGCACGTACAAGCGTATCTATCGGAACACCTTCCACGCTGCCTATCAGATTGCCCGTCACGAAGGTATATTTGCGCTGCAATCGGGTCTCGTCACTGCACTTGGCTTCCAGGTGGTGCTCAACGGTTCAAGACTTGGCTCGTATAACCTGGCCAAACGATACGAACTGACCTTGAATGCTGATGGTGGTACGAATGTGATCAGGACGGCGTTGGTATCCGGAGTGTCGGGATGCGTTGGTGCTGTCATTGGTAGTCCGTTGTATCTCGTAAGTATGTTTGTGTACATATGTGTGTAGACAGCAAGTTTTAGCTAACTTGAATGTAAAATTCACGAAAAAAATCTGTACTTTCTCAAACCGTTTAACATTTACGCATTTTTCTGTTCTCTTGTTAGGTAAAAACGCAGCTTCAGGCGCAGTCAGCATCGACGATAGCGGTGGGCCATCAGCACAACCACACTGGTACCGTCGCCGCCTTCAAGTCGTTGTGGCGTGAGGGTGGCTTTGTTGGTGGTTTGTATCGCGGTTGGTACGCAAACATACCCCGAGTCTTCGTTGGTTCGGCCACTCAACTAACCGCTTTCAGTCTTTTCACCGATTGGCTCAGGCCCGTTGAGGTATAAGAATGATGTTATAATTGTTTTTATCTTCTTTTTTTTTACTAAAATTTATTGATGGATTAATGATTGGATGTTCATTTTTATAGGTGTTCAATGACAAGCCGATTCTGCTGACTTTCGTAGCATCTTTGCTGGGTGGCAGCTGTGTGGCATTGACGATGCAGCCGTTTGACGTTGTAGCCACGCGATTGTACAATCAAGGTATATATATATGTACACATTACTCTTATATCGCCTATTAAATTTTTCTTTTTAATTTTAAAATATTTTTAATGGTGAACGGTTTTCCCTTTGAAATGATAGAAATAATTTAAAATTGTTTCAATAGTATTTATAGCTCTTTTCTTGTCAACGAGATGCAATTATATTAACACCCACTCTTTAATAGAAACAAATTGAGAGTATTGCTCTCAATTCGTATCTCAAGTGCTATAGTTGACATATAGTTTTATGAATTTATAGTACAGTAACTGTACTATAAATAACTGTTATATTTAAAAATATTACAATCAAAATAAACAAAAGTTTATCACGCGCTTCGCCGATAAACGAAAAAAAAAAGTAACCGAATTCAAATTCTTGATTAACGTGTACCGCAAATCAAAAGAAACCTTATTTGAATCTATTTCATTTCCACTTGCTCAATTTGAATTTAATGATTCCATACAGGAACCGACGCGAAAGGCAAGGGCGTCCTCTACAACGGCCTATTCGATGCACTGTACAAGATATTCAGTACCGAGGGGGTCTTCGGACTCTACAAGGGCGTCTTCCCCACGTGGCTAAGAATAGCTCCGCACACTGTCTTCTGCCTCGTCTTTTACGAGCAAATTGCGAGGTTCTACAGCGACATGGGAAAATGAACATATACTCGCGTCTCTTGATTTGAACAAAGTGTACATAATATACTTCGATTTGAAATTGCGTATTTCACGACGACTGTGTCTAAGCATTTTTCTATATTGTATAAAAGTTTTTTTGTCTCATATATTTTTATCGAATATACACTGGCTCATTACGTTAATTTGCAATACAACGCAAATTGATAATCAAGTGTAACGCGCCGTGTAAATACCCAATTCATTTAATTAAATGTAGCGTGGGACTACTTGAAAACAATGCTAATGGTCCATATAGAGCTCGGTTCGCGAGTCAACGACCAAAGAGTCTCTTATATACACTGTCAAATGTCATAAGCGTGCGTACGTTTATTGGCATAATATAATAGAATTTTCTCTGCGAGAAAGCCAAGAAAATATTTGTTAAATATAGACGAAGAAGGAGAATCGCCACGGTGTTTGTGTTCGTCTTCGTTGAACGCCTTTTCGGCGAAAGTATAAGTATAGCGTAATTAGAGAGGATGACTCTGTCCGAGAGGAATTTCGAACGGTATTACGTACGTTTTGAGCTGTGCACACATGAAAACTCTTGTTAATAATTGTATCTGATGTGTGAATAAAAAAATATTTTATTTTTTAATTTAAACTATATATTTGTATATAATTATACGCCGTTAAGAATCCATTAGCTGATTTCAAACTTATAATAGTATTTCTTATTTGTAAATCGAAAAGTCAATATTTATGAATTAACGTATATGTGAAATTTATATTAGCTTTATTCAAATATGCATTTCTAATTTTTAATTAATAAAACCAACAATAACGTAGGTCATATTATCGATATAATTAAAAGATATTTAATCTATATAACTAAACTGAGAAATAGTTTTTCAATTATTCTTACTAACAATCTTTTATCAAATCATTTGATTCACAGCAATATTTAAAAAAATCCTACTTGATTAAAAAATTCATTCATTCAAAACATTATCCTCTCAAAAACCAAACGCTACCATTCACCCTAAACCCCCGCAAATCACCATCAGAATTACCACAGCTGACCGCATTCGTATTTTCCGCGCTACGCTCTGTAACAGCGACACTCCGCCCTACAGTAGTCACTGCCGCAGCAGACGCAGCACATGCTGCTGCAATTTCGCACCCCCTTACGTAACCAAACCCAAAAAGCTGTCCCCGTACAGAGTTTCCCGCACGCGCGTGAATGCGCGCGCGCATATGCAGGCATATAGCAATCAGCTGACGCGCGTATAGATACGTATACGTTTCTAGTGCATAAGATTTTTTTCCCCCAGCCCCCTCGATGAACCGCGAAAGCTCCAAAATGACATAACCAACGGAATATAATATCCCGCCTCGCGTGCTCCTGACCCGGATCACTCGTCTTGTTTAAAAGGTCAGTCCTGATAGTTAATATACTCTCACCGATGCGGCAGTGTATGTGAATTGCAATTAAGTGCAGTGTCTTATTGTTGAGGGGGTGCACAGGTATGTCAAGTGTCCATGTAGTAGAGGAATATATAAGCTTTGGTAGTTGTGCTTTTGAAGATTGCGATACATTTCTTATGGATTGGCTGTAAAGGTTACTATGTTAAGTTGTGGATTTGAATGACGAAGTGTTGTCGGTGTTCAGGGATGAGAATGTGTGTCAATGAAGATTGTTTCACTTTTTTGTTACTGTTGTAAACAAAGTACGATTAAATGTCGTATTGTTATAATTTTTCTCTGCAGTGAAGATAAAAATTATATATTTTCGATTATAAATATTTTAATTGTTATTTTGAATATTATTAATTTTTTTAATTTAACAATAAATATTTGTGTGCATGAAGTATTAATAGATTCCGATTAATTTTACATTTGGCATAAGATTCCAGGTATAATGAACTTTAATGAATCTTTTATAATTAGAAATTTTCGACTATAAACAATAAAATACGTTAAAATCTTCTGATTTAAAAAACTCAAAATTCATTATGATTGAGAAAGAGTCACAATAAACGATAGTATTTTCAACTTTGCATCTGCCAGTCAACACAATCTATTTTACAACCGCACCGATTTCACGCCAAGTTTATTAGTCATTTTTCGGTCAAGGTTGATGACCCTCATTAAGAGTATATATTTCTCAAATAGTAAAATCAATTGAAAATTAATTCAACAACGTCGACATTTTCCTCATCATTTAAATTATACACGATCATACAATTACTTGTTGTAAACGAATTACACTTGTGATCGTACTTAAAAACGAATTTAGATCGTTCTCGCAATAATTTTGCGAAATCAATTATATATTATATATACCTTGACTCAGGCGATGGAGTTTGCGATCGGCGCAGTGGCCGCTGTGTGCGCGGGCTTCTTCACCAACCCCATCGACGTGATAAAGATACGCCTGCAGCTTCAGGGTGAGCTCGAGGCCCGGGGCACGTATAAGCGAATCTATCGAAACACCTTCCACGCGGCTTATCAAATTGCCCGTCATGAAGGTATACTCGCCTTGCAGTCTGGCCTTGTGCCTGCACTTGGCTTTCAGATGGTGCTCAATGGTATCCGATTGGGTGGTTATAATCTTGCCAAGAGGAATGAGTTGACGGTAAACGAGGCAGGACAAGTCAGTGTATCTAGGAGTCTCCTTGTGTCTGCTGGCACTGGCTGTGTCGGATCAGCCCTCGCCAGTCCACTTTATCTGGTAATTATGATGCGCGTTGTTTGGATTTAATGTTAGATATATACATTTTATAGAAATGAAATGATACTTAAAATACCACAACGTTGGCGAAATTCATTCAATTTGAAAATAAATATTTTTAAAGAAAAATTGTACGTTCTCGCACGTTACAATATAATTTTCACCAACAAAATATAATCAGATATTTTACGCCGAAAAGAAGTTCAGAAATCGATCAATCAATTGTTCATATATATCTCTGATTTTTCAATGTAGGTAAAAACTCAGCTGCAGTCTCAGGCGTCGGGTAGTATAGCCGTTGGCACGCAGCACGAACACAAAGGTACCTGGTCGGCCCTCTGCACCCTATGGCGCGATGGTGGTATAAAGGGCCTGTACAGGGGATGGTACGTTGGTGTACCGAGGATATCCATCGGTTCGTCCACTCAACTTACTACTTACAGCGTTGTGGCTGATCGGCTAAAATCTTTTGACGTAAGTTTCAATTTTATGCATGATGGATCGAAGTTGCTCACGTTCGAGATGAAGTGTAATGGGTGAAATTGTGAATGTGAGTGGCATTTTCAAAGGGTTTAGTTTTAGGGCTGATTGTGAAATTAAAGGATTGATTCGTAAATGAAAATTAGAAAATCACAACACAGGAATTAAAGTATAAATTTTATATTTTATAATCATTATTGTTAAAAAAATAATCAAGTTAATTGATTAAAAATAATAACCAATATTTGGTTAGATTTGTTACAGTAAAAGTATAATAAGCAATGTTCAGTATACAAAAAAACGTTACTTTATCGTCGCTCCCAACGAAGACTAACACATTTCACGCTCTTCCCGCCGAGAGTAGCATTTTACATTCCTAATTTTGTAAACTTATAGGTGTACAAAATGTGCTAGTCTTCGACGTAAGTTTGCGAAATGTGCTAGTCTTGGCTGCGAGAAATGAAATGCGCTAGTAGTTGTGAGTAGCGACGTCAAACCCTAAGACATGTTAAATGACCGTAGCTCTGATGTCTTTTCTGGCTTGTCGATTAACAATTAAATAATTCATTTCAGATATTCCATAACAGACCAATGCTATTGACATTCGTGGCGTCTTTGGCCGGCGGTACGTGCGTGGCTCTCACGATGCAACCCTTCGACGTGGTCGCAACAAGAGTCTACAATCAAAGTAATTTTTTCTACTTTGATTATTTTTATGTGCGCACATTGAACGAAGCGTTCATAATAACTTTTACTATTCTCCAGAAACCGACGCATCCGGACGAGGCGTATTGTACAGCGGACTTTTCGATGCTTTTTACAAGATATTTAAGACGGAGGGCATCACTGGACTATACAAAGGCGTCTTTCCTACGTGGCTCAGGATAGCACCGCACACGGTTCTCTGTCTCGTTTTTTACGAGAAATTCGACCAATACTACGGGGAAAATTTCAGGTAACGAAATAAAAAAAAGCAACGCTTTATATATAAACACCGCTTAAAAAATTGCACATATTACACCATTTTTCATTTTTATCCAATAATATAAATATATGTATAAAAATCACAACACTCTCACGACGTTTACGTATTCTTTTAGGAACATTTAAACATCGAATTTAAACGAGAGAAAGAGAGCACCAATGTCTTCGTCACCGCGACATATAAAAAACGATGCGGAATGGGGAAGAAAAACTAACTCGTCGCAGCACAAGAAGAATTAGTGTACATATTACAAAAACTTGTAGCAAAAGTATTGAGATAAGGCATACGTTTGAGCTTTACAAAAATATGGAGGAAAATACGAACGTTCCTTGTTGTTTATATTGTTGACTGAAATACGTAGAACGTACTTGAATACTTTTCTTATTATACTGCTTCAACGTACAGCATTCACGGAGATTGGTTAGAAATTTGAGATTTATGTTCTTTTTGTATCACGTTACGTTACATTTATACCAGTATTCCTTTGATTTGGCCGCGAGCTTAATCCTTGGGTGATCGAGGCCGCTATTTCATTTGTATTCTTACCTCGCGTTTCTGGCAAGTATTTTCTGTAAATAAGAAACAAATATGTTCAACATACAACTTTAATTGAAAAAAATAAGTGATTTATAGTGAAAAAAATTGTTTTATAACTTATTGCAATAAAAAAAAATTATGTTGATTTTAAAGCGCTTTCAATCGTGTGATAGATTATAATATATCCATTTTTGTTTACCTGCAAAACAGTGAGAGGGCCAGTATACACGCGGCAAACACAAGGAAGGAATAAGAATTTAAATACTTTTGCATTATAGTAAAAGTCATTCCAACAATGAAATTTCCACCCCAATTGCATACACTGCCTACTGACATTGCTGCCGATCTCGGACCAACGTCAAATAGTTCAGAGCCGATAAAGTAAGGAATAGGCCCTAATCCAATACCATAAAATAGGACAAAAGCAAGAACTGCACCAATACAAACGTATTTCATAAAGGCAAGGTCCTGAAGACAAAACAATAAGTTTAGAATTTAGTAGTGAATATAAAGATTATTCTTAAATTTTGATTTCTGATACTTACAATAAGTGCAATTGATGCACACAAAATTATCAAACATCCTATAGTTGAGTAACTGCTTGTAAATAGAAGTGTTCTTCTATTAAAATGAGACATGACAGGAACAGAAATGAGCGCCATTCCTATATTGATTAATCCAGTGCCTATAGTAGCGTATTGAGACGTTTTTATGTCTAATCCTGCTTTCTTGAAAATTATATTAGAATAGTAAAACACAGCATTTATTCCACTGAGTTGCTGGCCTAACTGTAGAAAACTAACTAGTAAAACTGGTAGTCTTAAGGTTGGCTCTTTCAAAACTTGAACTATTGTCCAGGAACTATCAGTAGATTTATTAGCTAATTCAGATTCTAAATCAACAATTTCTCTTTGTAAAAGTACTCTGTCCATATTTCTAAAACGGCTGAGTGCTGAAACAAAGATTCATCAGTATTTTAATTATGAGATATATAAAAAATTGAGATAAATTATTTCCTTTATTATCCTTGCAAGCCAAAAGATAATTTCCAATATTTAATTTTTAAATGTATAAAAGAAGTGTTACATATAATAAATATTATTAAAAAAAAAGAATTACTATTTTATTATTTAAATAACTAATTTTTTTCATAAATAGCAAAATATTTAATGTAGTTAATTAAATTTATATAGATTTAAGAAATTTGTATAATATACTTACCATCTAATGCTGCTTCTCTTTCACCTTTAACAACAAAAAGATATTTTGGACTTTCTGGCAAAATAAAAATAAGTACTAAGGCAATCATGCATAGTGGAGAAAAGGCAGCCAACATTAAATTCCAATGTTGTTCGGTTCCTAAAACGGAATCAAGTCCTGCAATTTGCCCTAATAATACACCACAGGTAATTCCTAATTGACATAGCACACCAACAGCACCACGTAGTTTGATAGGAGCAACTTCTGTCATATAAGTTGGCAAAAGACTTGTTGCAAGGCCTCCAGATAGTCCTACAATTAATCTACCAGCAAGGAATAATTCAATGGAGTTCAATGTAGGAGTTAAAAAGAACATAGCCGCTCCAATAATGCCACAAATATTTCCTATACTTAAGGCTTTTCTTCTACCTAATTTGTTTGCCAAATGACTTGAAGTCAATGAGCCTGTTACTCCTCCAATCAGAAAAATTGAAACTATTGTTGACCATAGAAGCGTTAGGCCTTCTGAGCTAATCTGAACTCCATAACGTTCTTCAACGCTTTGGTTGCAAAAATTTTGCATCACCTGTCACAATTAAAATTTTAGTATGAATTGAACAGTTTATCAAAAGTCTTTAATTTATAGAAAATAATGTGGGAATAACTCACATCTGCAGCATTGCTCATAACTCCAATATTGTAACCAGCTGGCAAAGCAGAGCCTAAACAGCATGTTGCACCAGCTAAAACAAGTGTTGGCGTCCATCCTCCAGAATCTGCACTCTTCTCCTCTGTACTTTTCTGTAACAACAATAATTGAATCTTATCATATATGATTCTAGTCACGAGACTTGGAAATGAAGATTATCCTTCACTTAAATTTCTTTTATGGGAGATGTGAGAAAATAGAGATTTAAAGATATGCATGCCATAAGTTGATTGAAGCCACTTAAGGTCAACTCTTCCGAGCAATTGAGTTACTTAATAAGTATCTCCTGGATTTCATGCGTGTTTAAATACAGCTGCATGAGTTTAATAAGAAAGATAAATGGACTGTGTCAATCCATTAAGGCTTTTTATCTTCCACATTAAATATACTTATAAAAACTTTCAGTGTTACAAGGTTCAATAAATCTTTATTCAAGAAAGAAGAGTAGACTAATTTAATCTAACATAGTGATTATATAAGAAAAAATATGAAAGACAGGCAGTTTTATTCTATGAAAGATGAAAGAATACAAAATAAGATCATTTCAATAAAATGTTTACCCATGTAGTTTAGCAAAATAAAAATCTTTAAACCTGTATTTAAATAAATCCCAAAGACTGTAAATGCCTTTAAAAACTAATCACTAAAAGTAAATGTCTCTATTGAAGCTTCCTGATGATAAAGCTATCGCTGACCCTGTCACAATTACAACTCATTCGTCAGTACCCTATCTAATCAAGAAAAAAAAAACTAGTTAACATAGTCCCAACTATTCAAAATCCTACATCTTCATGTGTGAAAAACAACACTTTCCCACAACACTCAAAAACAAAATCAAATCTCCCACTCTCCAGCTGTTAGGCGAACGTCATTAGAAAACCACATTTAAACAAATCATACGACGCACGAGACAAAAAACTATAGTGTTGTGCGCGTTGAGAATTGCGACATATATATGTACATATATATATCGCACGCGCGCTCATTAACAATTCAAACGAGCCTGTTGAAATGCCTTAGTGTCATCTGTCGGTACGTATATTTCATTATCTGATACAAAATATGGCCATCATAATAAAAAAGAAGTCTGTACGTATGTGTAAGCGTAAGTATGAGTAACAAAAGAAGCGTATACATATAACTCATAAACTGCTTTGTGAACAAAAAAAAACATTGACGTGTATATATATATATATATATATATATATATACAGCGCGAATTGACCAACAAGTTCGTCATTTTCTCTTTTCCGTCTACGTAAAGTAAATGTACAGCCGTTCTCTCGCTCTATTACCCTGCTAGCCTCGTTACAACCTCGTCAAAACCGCACTACTTAATAATTATTCCCACAACTGTAAAAAAAAAACAAACAATCGTCGCAGCAGTGCATGCAATAACAAAACACGTCAACAGTCAACATACACAATAACTCACCCTCGGTCCGGTCTCACTCTCAGCAAGTAACTTGGCCCCGTTCTGCCTGTAGAGCACGGACACATCGGAATCTGCAACAGCCGAGGCATTATTAGCCAAATCTTGGTCCAGCGGCTCACTGCTCTCGTCGCGCGTACCCAGCAACGTCATCCTCGCGGTGTCTCGCGGCCCGCGCGAGAAAGATGAGTGTGGAGTTTATCAGAGAATCGCGGCCCGCCGGCGGGGAGGTTAGGCGGCCAACTGCCACCACCGCGCTTCATATAACGCGACTAGCTAATAATAAGTACATATATATATGTAACCTATACGCACGAGTGTACAGCGGTATAGTGTCTAGTATACATATATCTATATGTATGTATATGAGCAGCACAGCACGCGACCGCAAGAGAGGAATGAAAACGTGAGCAGCGTTAGGCCGATTTCACAGCATGAGTTGTAAGTTTTTCGGAAGGAGGTGGATATATAATTGTATGCATTTTGTTTTCTTTTTCTACAGGGTCAGCGACCTATGGTAGGGGTGCGCTGCAGAAGGAAAGGTAAATTGTTTTGGTATTAGTAAATGAGTTAATATTGTTTGTTTTGTTTACATAGTTTATTATCGACAGTCGTAGTGCTGCTGTTATAAGCAACGATTATCATCAGTCGTATTAATTTGAATGTAAAATAAGACACAAAATAGATTATAAATCAAACTGAAAAACTTTAGAGCATTCCCGGTGGATTTCCCAGCTGGATCAGGTGGATTCACGTAGATTTCAGTAGCTTTTTTAGCTAAATTTCCTACCTAATTTCTAATGAAAATGAGTAGAAAATCCACGCAACATGGATCGAACTGAAAATCTAGCTAAAAAATCTACTGAAATCTACGTGAATCCACCTGATCCAGCTGGGAAATCCACCTAGAATCCAGCTGAAAATCCATCAGGATTTTCTACCTGGATATTTTTGACCGGGTTGCATGCTGGATGATCTTTTTTACCGTTATTTCAATGCAACTTTAAGCGTTATAGACGTGAATATATCATTTTTTCTTTTTAAATCGTTTGTATATTATTAAACACATTCTTTGAACAGTTCTATAAAGAGTAAGAAGTTTAAATTAAAAAATACTTGTAATAGTACTATGCTTAACTTCGGTTAATATAAGCTCAAAGCGCATGCGCAGAAGCATATTTACAAGTTTACCGCTGATATCTCTAATTTGATCGTTAACTCATATTTATGATGACAGCATAGGAATCTGCATTAACAAATTTTCAATATTATACCCTATTTTACTAAAAGTATTTATTTATTTTGAAATACATTTTATAAATCTATATTTCTCGAAAATTGGTCGTTCATCTTATATTTTCTTGGTATAAATGAAAAGTTTTATGTTCAAAAAATTACTTTTGTAAAGTCTTAGAAATAAAAATTGTCAAAGTCACTTTAGTCGCAATTCCTCGTTATCTTGATTCGCGTGTGCATACTCGTGTACCATCCAACTGAGTAAGGTAACCGAGAAAATTTGATTAATCAGAAGGAACAGATAATAAAAAATGACAGAAATCGCGAGCGGTCTACAATCTTGAATAGATCAAGCGAGAAACTAAACGAGCGATCTGGAAAACTACAATTAATGTTTTTATAATTCATAGCGCGTAATAATTATTTGCGTGATGTTCTGATTACATACTTAACGATTTTTTCGGCTAAGGTATTAAAAAATATTAAATATTAATATTTATAATTTATTACTTATTATTAAACTAATTTACAAATCACCAAAAACCACAACCGACATTTATATTCATTGATATAATAAAATTTCTGAACCTTACAGCACTATTGTGACAGAAGTCTACACTTGGTGTAGTGCACGTGCACGCAGGCGCACATCCGAACGCTCATCAAACAAAATCACATAAGCACCTAATATCGCGTACATCACTCAACCATCCTTATTTCGCTACACAAATCAATCGCTCATATAACATCATACATAATCCCCAGCCGCTTAAATTCCATTCCGCACGCGAGAGCAGCACGTGTTAGCGAAATCCCTGCGACGCGTGTCACAATAGCATAAATCGTGCGGTATATCAATGCAACGTTACTTTTAGAAATATCACATATGAGTTGTAAAATTGAGATATGACGCGGCGCGGTGTTAATAATCGAAGCGTGCCCGGGCAATAAGAGAAAGCCAGAGTTAGAAATGATTGAGCGAATTGAGGAGGCCGAAAGGCGTGTCGCGTGCTTTGGCTCGATGTTAATCACGGTCAGACTCTGGTCAGATTTTTATTCGATTTGCGAAAGGAGGCTGCGATCGTCACGTGAGGGTTAAAGTGGTCGGAATTGCAAGTAGCAAATATCACGTGCAGAGATGATTCGAAAAAAAGATCAATGGACTTTTATTATTTTTAGTAGCAAGTCAATGCGCCGCTCTCTGATGGTGCAGGAGTATATAAATATTGCGTACGTGCGTGTTCGGTACGATTGCATTTGCTCTGATGAATGTTTGAGATCGCACGATGTTTCATCAGCTGTTTGTTTGGTGCCGTTAGCAATATAGAAATATAATTATAGTTTTATCACTATTCAATCGCATTCAGAGATGAATTCTAAGCGATTTTCTTCTAAATTGTATATGCACACTGCGAACGCGCATCATATTGCGTGTAAACCAAATGCAATTAATTGAATGTAATTATGAAAATGTAAATTAAATGATTTTTCTTTTACAATAGAATTGTTACTTTATAATTCATTAATCTTTTTAACTTCAGAACAGTTTTCTACTTTTAAATTGTTTGTTACAATGAAAATTTTTTGTTCAAAAGTATTTTCATGTTTGACGAAATCCGAAATGTTATGAGATTCTGAATGTTGATGAATTTTCATCAATCACAATCTACCTCCTAATTTATATACATTTTCCATTAATAAATTTTTCTAAATAGCCGAACAAATAAAAATAGACTCATTCTTAAATTATTAAAGATAATTTATCAGGTATAGTTTTCATATTTGGAAGCTTCTGACATTGGTTATTTAAGCTTCCAAAGTTCTTTTCTTATAAAACAGTACATAACGATACAAACACGCTTAATAATTTTTTAATCTTTGCAAAGTGCACATGTATTTATAACTGTTTGTTTTGGGGAACGTGTCCAATTCGTGGATTTTGACACGTCCTGTGCAAGTACTTAAATTTATATTCAAAATGTGATGTTGCTCCGCAAAATTCGCACAAACCTTATCGTAAAAATTATAACATTTTCTTTCAATTGTGTTTTTATTTTAAATTTTTACAATTTTTAGTTGCTTTATAAAACAGTCTATTAATGTTTACAAATAGAGAACCATTTTTATTTCAATTCCCGCATATAAAAATCTTCAAGTTCAGGTGCAATCACTAAAAGAGAAAATCACAAGTAAGTCTAATCACCATAAACTACAATCATCCCAATTAGCAGACACGCGTCGTTCCTCTTCCACTCTGGTTCATTCCGCTAAACACAATCTAAAGCCTCGCTTATAATATAACTATTGCACTTTCTGATAACGCTTCATCTCTGGGACCCAAGGTTATCGTGTGTGATTTGTCAAACAGAATCAATTTTTTTGCGTAATATTATCGCCCGCCTCTTTTTATTTGATGAAGAAAAGCGCGTAACGGTTTTCCGAGCGAATATACAATTTTCGCAATGAAGTTATGTGTAACGATGTAGTGGAAAGTTTGTAATCTAACCTCCGTTTGCGTGGTTCTTATTGATGATGGAAATCTTGTTAACGTTGTATATATTTTGATCAGTTCGCGATGCACAACGATAGGAGGACTGTGCAAACAAGAGACGCGATCAAAAGTATGCGTATATATGATTGCGTATTTAAGGCAAAGAGGTGGATTTCTGATACGGATTATCTAGTCGTTAGTGACGCGTGTTTGGCAGATTAAAAAAAAGTGTATGAAAAAATTCCGATTATTTTTTTTATGTAATTCATCATATTCGATTACACGTCATTGACCTTTGAAGTGGATTCCTCAAGATAAATACTTTTGAATGAAATCATGAACTTTTTATAAAATATGTAGTTAAATAATACATTAAAATTATCAAAAATTACATACAAAAATTGCATATGGGTATAAACATATCGGTTAGAAAGTGGTTGCAATTAAACGCTGGAAAAATTCATTTTAACGTTGAAAATTGACTCACAGCAATAAATGACTGTAAAGTATATAGTAAACATAGTTGTTGCCATTGTTAGTTTTATTTTGTATTGTATGCATATAGGTTTAAGTATGAGTATATAAGTAAGTTTCAAATAAATTAAAAATATGTTGAAAAGAATATTTTTATATAGAAGAAAATTGATATTACGTTGTACTTTCAAATTTTAATAAAAATTCACTTGCCCTACGTAATGTATAATTATCGATAATTCTGGAAAACCTTAAGTGAAAATTTCTACGAAACCTTAACAAGTTCTTGGAACATAAAATTACAAAGTTCTCATATTCAAGAATTTTTGAACGTTTGTTGAACTTTTCCAGGTCGATATTTGAAACCCCTTGAAAATTTTGAATCTTGTTTAATGAAATGTTTAATGAATATTTATGAAATTTAACTAAAATAAAGGAATTTTATTTATGTCTATTGATATATTCTTATATATAGTGACAGAAAATAAACCATATTTTATAGTATTAAATTCATATAACACTTTACTGTTACTTATAAAATATTCATTTTATGAATAATATATAAATACCATAAATCTGCGATCCTCGTATCGTACACTCTGTATTATACTTTAAAAACTTTGAGCTTTCATAAAAATCATTTTGGAAATCACTGCAGTTGCCGGACACTTTTACCGCAGAGCGCATCGAGAGATGTTAATTGAACAAACCTAAATTTCTATCCTTCAACATTGTAACGGCCTGTATGATTGACACTATTGTAGATCTTTGTAATACACTTTAATTGATGAGTACAATGAAACAATTTAACCCAACGTTTTACTCTTAAGTTATACTAGACGGTCTCCTTTCTGTCACACAAACGCCCTTTTGTACTTCGTGCCAACGATACCTTTCAACTTCTCCGATTTCTCCGTTAACATGATCTTCTCCTTTTTCTTCATCGCCCTTTATCCACCAACTATCTATTCTCCTCGGGTCCCTGTTTTTGCCACTAATTAAAATGAATTTCTACGATCACACGAGAGATTCAACTTGGCCCGATCGCATGTGGCTACTACGGATCGTCTACAAGACACGAGACGAAGTTAGTTCTCGTTCTCGTTCACGCAAAATAAAGCATTATCAGAGCCCCCCACCGGGTGAAAAAAGAGACGTTATGAGATTTTCTTATCACGCGTTGCCAAGAACTGGACAGTCGATTCTTTGATAGGCATAATATAAGGTTGTGCTTTTCTGGTTTCATTTTTTACGGTAGAATAAGTATTGATCATGAGGGCGGCATATACAAATATATTTCGTTGAGGTTGCGCTGCCTAGGGACGATACCGTAATATGAATTATATTTTTAAAACAAAAGAAAAGATAATGCTTTAAAACAAAGTGGTAGATGTCGTTAAATAAAAAGTATATCCTACTTATGGCGTAACAATTGGCATCTTTAGTGGGGATTTAAGTCTAAACTTTTCTGGGATTAAAGACAAGAGTGAAATCGTCAGCGTGCCTCAGATAATGCTAGAGGATATCGACAATGAAAAGGATCTTGTGAAATGATTACACTTATGTGAAACATATCGTAGACAAGAAGCACAGATATTATATGAACGAATGATTGCATCCTAACAAAAAAGCAATTTTACACAACTGTCGACTGCAAATCCCGGACTAACGTCCGTGCCAGAAGTGGCCGAAACTTTTAATTACAATTTTGAATATTCTCTCAATTTTTCATTGTTCTTATAAAACAATAACTTCGCAATTGGTGACCAGGGATTAGCTATTTTTGATAAAAAATTATCTGCACAAGTTCAGAGTTTTTAAAACAAACATTTTAAGGCTTTGGTAAAGTCTTAAAATCTATATCAAACCAAGGAATCCAAAACATTCACAACAGCTCGAACGAAAAATATCCTGACGCGCCTATTGCAGCGGGGCGATGACTTGCTCGTGCTATGCAACAAGCCACACATGTGCATATACGCTGGCACAAGATTCAAGTTGCAGGGGTTGCCTATATACTGGCGCTGGCTAATCTTACTCACCGGTTGCCTATCAAATTGGCGCAGGGCAGAAGTGTTCGGGTTGACTATACCACGGCGCTGTCGATCTATCAATCTATATACTCGCAAACGTATACATTGTTTAATATCGTCACAAAAATTCATATATATTTATATAAAAATGAGTAAACTAAATAAGATAATAAGAAATAAAGGATTAAAAAACGTTTGTTCTTTATAATTCAGCGCGCACAGAAGACATGCATATGACGAAAAAAAGTTATATTAATATGTTATATTCACTTCGCGTCTTTTACTATTTCAGTGAAATTAAAAACGTATTCCGAAAGTGTTAAATTATAGAAAAGATGTAAATGAAAATTAATTATTTGTTCATGTCGACATAAATTCTAATTTGCTAGGAATTGAAATGGCCATCATTAGAAGTAAAAAATTTGATTCTTGTCAAAAGATAATCAAAATGTATAAAAATCAAAGTAACAAAGTAACAAAGCTAAAAATGTTTATAAAATCAAAGTATATTATTAAAAATGACAGACTGAAGGAGAATTGAATCTGAACAAAAGTAAAAAACTGAATAATATATATTTTAAATTACTTTAAATAAGTCAAATTTTATGTTAAGCTTTGAAAAAGTCCGTCTTGCGTATACCTATAACTTAACTTTAAATTCAACACCTCGTTAATTAAAACGAAAACCACGTGCTCTGCATCTCGTATTCATAGAGTGAAGCAATAGCCTTGACTGACAATTCGTTCGCGAATTCTTTTTTTTACAGGGTCATCCGGTCACCTGCGCGGTATGCCCACAACATTGGTTTGCTCTCTCGTTGTACATTGATTACATCGATGTGTTCGCTACTGATCACGATAATTTTTAATCGCCTCCATTTGATCAATCTACCTTTCTTCGTCCAATTAAACTGGGAGTGCGAATTATCACTCTACTCAACATATTAAAAAACCATAAGAAACTAATTCTAACAGATGAAAAATTGAATTGACAGCCCCGTACAGCGTGGAAGAGAAATCACGCCTGACACCATCGCCACCACTGGGATTCCTCGGTCTCGAGACAATCCTGCCGCTGCTGCTAAACACCATGAACAGGGGTCGACTGAAAATGGAGGTCAGTGTCAATGTTTGTGACGCGTTCACTTTGTGCTCTTCCTCTCTCTCGCGCGTGCAAAGGATGATTGTGCAATCGACATGCCGCGATAACAATCAGCGCGAAGATCTGGAGCACTTTCTATCATCCAGTATTTTTCTCTCTTAATCCGTTGTATGTACGAATCAACGTGTACGAAATATTTATATTTTTAGAGTTCTTAGGTGTTGAATAAAGGTTGAACGTGAAAGTATCCGTTCGAGTAAATATGCAAAATATGGACAATAAGGTGTCTTATTTGCAAATAAGACAAATAGGCAAAATAGTATAAGTAAATAATATAGGTAATGTTAGGCAATGTATGAATGGATAGGCAAACAAATAAGTAGGCAATAATATTTGGCAATAGATAGTGAGTGCGTGCCTCAAGCTTTTATATGTACACTCGGCAGGGTGTTTTAATCGCGAGTTGGTCTAGCGACACAGCTTTGTGTTATAAATGAGTAAAATATAAGTAATGTTGAGGGTAGTAAAGTGAAGTATGAATTATGGTTTTTGGGACGTCTCTGAGCAGCCTTGGCCTTTGCTTGCACACGTACTTGCAGACACACAGGCTACTTGGTAAAACTTACCACTACTACTATAGAACAACAGCGACGAAGGCTCATTATTCCACACGCGGATATCTTTTAACCCCCGGCTCACAGCTGGGAATTCCTTATGTCTGTATACGGCCTTGCCGACGACGCACCTCACACTCGGACGTGATTATTTTCCACGGAGACGATTGAGGCCGTTCGACGAATTTGATCGTGCCATTGAAGCGCATGTTATATTTGGGGTTATTCGAGGTTGTGTGTGGTCGCTGTGTTATACAGTTGCATACCATTTTTATTCTGAAGATAAGTTTTTTATTTTTTCTGTTTTAAATGAAGAATGGATTTGAATGTTGTAAATAAAGTTTTTAAAGTGTTATAAATTAGGTGATAAACTGTTGTGTCTACACATCAAATATTGAAACATTGCAGGGATATTCTTAACGTCTATGATAATAAAGATTTTCTAAAGTTAATACTGCAAAAAATCGTATACTATTAACCATAGTTATTTTCTTTCAAGTCAAGAATTGCAGCTACCTATATGGTGAGTTTATAATAACTTTTATATTAATGAATGATAAAATAAAACAAATAATCAATGCTTTTAATTTCAGTTGTTATTATTATTACATTTTTTGTCAAGTAATTGAGATTCCATTTATTATTCCATCGTACATAGTTAAGAATAATTTTAATGTTTTTAATTTTACAGATAAAGGCACATATTGTTTAGTATGTTGTCGCTGTTAGCATGTATGAAACATACAATAAAATTCGCTTGTTATATATCAATCCACTTATTTTTAAGTAGTTGAGCGTTATGATATGTATGAGCTTTGACTTTCGTTAAGGAATGATAATGTTATACAAATTTTTACAAATAACGATTAAAATTTATTTTATTTTACAAAAATAACTCTATATCTCCGTACGGTATTGCAACCAATATTATGCAGCGTGGTTTGATATGTAATAAAATCCAATTTATAGTTGCTATTGAATTTTACGTTCATATAACAATACGTAAAATATTTTTATTGACTATTTCTCTATATGAAAGTAAGAATTGGTGACTTTTTCATTAATTGGTTCACAGAGTAATGAAACAATGATTTTTGGCACACATTTAGTATCGCATACCTTACAACGATCATTTTTTTTTACAATATGACATGACGATAGCCTTAACTTATGCTTATAATACTGGAGTATAATTCGTTAAAATACGTAAAAAATAAGTTAGCACACGCTGTCTCCATGAATAAAAAACGGACTAATTCGCAATTATCCGAAACTAAAAAAAATCTACTCCACATATGCAAATTGCATTATCATATATTTTCTTTGTGTACTGTTGCACTCAACGAAATTACAAATTTTTTATCACAATAAAATTCTCATATAGTATATATATATCGCAAACAGTCGTTCCTTGAGTTCTATTCGAACGAAGCGCTAGCAGCAGTAGAATTGTTTTTTCATTCGTTTACTGACTAAATAAATGAAGTATTAGTGATTTTTATTATATACACATAGATGTGATGTTTATTTCCAGTCTAATTATTACGAGAAATCGATTAACTTATTCGTTTATTATTCACAACTTAATTATCCTATCTACTTTCTCATATATGAACTTCACAGGGAATTTCACGGACACAATATAGTTTTTGTTGTGTATAATCCGTTATAAATGTAAATTTGTAATATAGAAAATTCCGACGTGAGTCTCACCATAATAATTCTCTCAGATCAAACCATCTTACTGAATCCCAAGTAACATCAAACAAAACTTAAAAGATCTCTTTAATCAGTAGTTAACTGTACAAAAATTTAATAATCCAATTTTCATTATAAAAACCTAAAGAACAATGACGAAAACGATCTTAATCTCGCAAAAATCCAAATATCCATAAAATCTTACATTCAACAGTTTCCACGTTATCAAAATTTCACACCCCCTCGGATCACAAAATTTCACCATATTCCACTATACATTTCATCATCCCAAACTCGCACTACACGTACAACATCCACACGCAATCCTCGCACGCGCGCCCAGAGACCTAAAAAAAAAAGCGCCGCTACATACGAATATCGGCAGCGCGTGCCTTCGTCCACGTCCACACCCGCGCATCGATGAATTGTAATCACCTCACGCGCGCGCATATATTCCTCTCTGACGTCACACGGGGGTGTGTTTCCTTACGCACGTCCGTTGGTCACTATATACTGCTGCGTGCCTACCGGCACGTACAATAGAAATCCCACACATACATATATATAGATATATGTACACACATATAGACATCATGGGTTGTAGCAGCAGCAGCAGCAGCAGCAGCAGCAGTAGCTTAAGGTAAATCAATCCGTCAGACGATTGCGTCAAGGGTGTTAGGCGATATAATACCACCGTTCGCTGTTGACGCATATTCACTAGAACCGTTTGGACACATATCGGCAGCGAGACATTTCGAGTCCTCACGACGTTGAGCGAAACGTTGTTGGTGAGGTTTGGCACGGCCTAGTGGTGGCATTTTTAATCGTAGCCGTTTGCGTTTGCCGCTCGACGTCGTGATGGTCTTCCTGTGGAAAAATATATATGTATTAGTATATGGTGAAGATTTGGAAATTGATTTATAAGTATGTGTGCTTTATTTTTTTGTTTATGGCAATTTATAGTTTTAGTTGTAGTGACAACCTTCGGTTTTGTTTTGAACGTTTTTTGTGAGTGGAATGCTAATATCAATCACGAGTCGATAAATTTTATCGAAAAATTCCAGAGATTTCTTGATGTTATATATATGAATATAATCGGCGAAGCATAGAACTATAGTAATAATAGCTGCTGGAAGATCCGGTTTATATATAGGTACACAAATTATACATATATAGGAGATTCGAAAATAAGGCAATCTTGACCGAACGATATATAACGTTGAAAATAAAAAAAACTAATAAAAGAGGAGCACACATCCGGATACATTTCCATATTCGAAATGTATTCTGTTTTCGCAGAAGTTTAAGGAAATTTTATTCGGCATCGTCAGATAAAAAGATTGATATATGTATCCGCAACTGAAAGTATTTTCCGATATTTCGAAATACGTAAGCTGCTCAAAATTTTAAAATTGTTTAAATTGAAGTACGTAAATGAAATTTTTTCCTGTTTCTAAATAATTGGTCGAAATAACTTTTCCGTAAAAGGATGTTTGATTTCTACGTAGTATACAAAATTAAACGACTAAATATAGAATATACTATTGCACGTAGGTAAAAGGCTTTATCAAAGAATTCAAGGAATCTGTCTATACTGTAACGAAACAATAATTGCATTTAAATAAATGCAATTATTGTTTCGTTAAAATACTTGTTCCAAATGAAATTTTACGTGAAAGAGTAGTTGATTTTTACGTAGAATACAACTTTGAATGATCAAAAAGTAGGAATGATTCAAATTATAACTGTATAGACACTTTTTAACAAAAACATACGATGGTCCTTTGACAACCTTAAATTTCATATTCTCTTTTTCTTCATCTAATAATTACGATGAATTCACGCGACGTACCGCGCGCATGAAAAGCATCTATACTGTTTCGAACACCTCATACAGGATTATTTCCTAAAACTACAAAAATATATCAAACTCACTGAGTTTTGCAGTCTATGAAGATCCCCATGGAGAATAGCAGTATAATAGCGGCAAGAATGCCGACGATGACAACGACCAGCGTCACTATCGTGTCTTCCTCCTCAGGCGTCAGTGGCGTCTCCGTTGTCGACCACGTCACCTCGTCGGTAACTGTAACCACAGGAAAACACACGTCGCTTATTTTAATTAAAAATGAAAAGAGAGAATCTACCGAAATTCCCGAACCGCGGCGTGACGCAACCGCGCGCAGGCAACCGGAAATAATTAATATATCTGTACAATGAATACCTCATATACGCGCGCACGCATGATATTATATACATAAAATATTATGCATGCGTATATATACAGATTAATTATGCCACCGAATTATGAATCATTTATTGTTGTAACCGCGAGCATAATTACGAGTCTGACGGGAATGCGCGATTAATATTATACCAGGGGTGTGATGCATATATATATATACGTGCGGTCGAACAAAGAACTCGAGGTCCTTGACCAGCAGCCAGGTGTCACGGGACATTTTCGTAAATTAAATACGTGTATGTATATAGATACTATGGAATTGGAGGAAACAGAAAGTCGCTAAAAGTGGTTATAAGAAAGTCGATCGAGGATTTTCTTATGTTGTTCCGCGTGATCCGGTACTTGCGTAAGGTCACTTGGTAAAAAAGCCTTGATTGTTGTTGCGCTGGAATTTAATTGTGTAGGTGATCGGCTGGTTGGTTTTTCAGGCCAATTTGTTGTATTGCAGAGAATTTTTCAATGTTATATTGCCGAAGATATAAGAACTTCATGGTTCTTGTTTTGGAAAGGAATAAGCAAAATCAGTGTACAATTAAAATGTAAATGAAAGTGTTGTTGAATATTTATTTGTAGATTTTTCATTATTTCTTCATAACATGAAAGCGTAACGTGCATATTTCCAAAACGATTAGATTAATTATTTACACATTGCATATATGATAAAATACCCGAAAATTACAAAAAATCACGCTCCAATAACATGATTTTAAAAAAAAACCATTCAATGCACAAGTCAACGTTAACATCCCAGTCAAACTTGTGCGGGCGGATAATTGCTAGCTTCGCACTTTATATAGGAGCTAATCCGCGCACGGCGACGTAATTAGTGAGTGAGCGCACAGACATGTACCTAGCTTCCGTTTTTTACGTAACCCCGTGTGTGTCATTTTCGCTTTGACGACGCGCTGATTATATCAGGCTTAGTGTCAGTTTCATGAGAAGTCATCATCAAAGAAAGTTCGGATCACTATTGAAGTTTCGATTTTTTGATTAAAATTTAATGTTTATAGAGAATTTTTGGCAGGGATTGTTAGTAGTTAATGGGTAGAAGACTTGAAATGATTTAATGATGGTGTTTTTTCGGATTTCTGATACAAAAATTGACTGTGAACAGAATAATTTATGAATCGAACTAATTCGTGTTCCGTAAAATTAGTGAAAAAATGAATATTCAGATACTTTTGCAAAAGTAATAAATGTATGCCAAAAAGCAAAACAAAAATTATCTGGCTTGAAAATTTATAAACTGTCGAATATTCATTCCTTGATTTTATAAGACAAATAAGGCACAAAGAAGATTCATTTTTATGCAACGTAGAATGTAACGTTATGTAACGCGTTAACAGGTCTTTAAAAAATGCAATTCCGTGTTCATTTTTAAATGCTCGATAATACTTTCGATTCCACAAAGTGTAAAGACTTTAGCACGCGTTAATACTTAATAAAATGTGACTCCACTATAAAAATATTCAAATAATAATATTTCACATATCAAATTATTTCGTTCAAAGTGATACAGGTTAATTATATTAATAGGTTCTTTAAACATATGTCATCCAAAAATACCACTCCACAGAAAAACGGAACCAATTGTTCATCAAACAAATTATCAGCCGCACCTACATACTACATTTCTCTCTCTCTCCCTCTCTCTCTCTCTCTCTTATATATATATTCCACGTTAATTATACGACCATCATCTTCTTTTTATCCACAAAATATCTCACTACTCCGTCCCTTTACACTACAGTATACAATTCTTCCATCCACATGAAAAACAAAACCCATATAACCGCGCTCTCATTTCGTCTCGAGAACCTTAGTAATCCAGTAGAGACGCGGTTACAAATATAAGTATATACACTTGTATTCCATCCGCGGGATTCCGGAAACGTATAACGTGTAAGTGTATCTTTCAGAACTCTGCGTCCTTTGTGCATTGCGTACTGTGTGTATGTGTGTATGCTCGGGAGAGCGGAAAGAAGAAACGAAAAGGTGCGAGTGGTTTACGCACTCATGCCAAAGGGTTTTGAAAGCACTGCTGTATATAAGCTTTGAAGGGATTTTTCGTTGATTATATAAGAGGCGAGTGCTGCTGTACTACTGCTGCTGTTGCTTCCTTTAGGATTAATGGCCGAAGGGATATATTTTCGTTAACGTTGTAGAGGTAATTTTGATGCTTTTTGCAAAAGGTTTCAGTGAAATTATATGCCTTGCTTTATTTTTAATGTAGTTTTCCTCTCGCTTGTTCGAAAGCATCGTGGTATAATGGTTGCTTTCCTGCCATTACAGCCGTGGTAATTAAATTGCAGACGTCGCTGCTTTTATAAAAATCAAAATTAAGAAATAATACAATTATACAATAAATCAGATTCTAATTGGTTTATATAAGAATGATTTTAGACAGTTAAGATTTTTTTACATACCGATATGATAGACCATCGAAGTGTCTCAAGAGATTACCAAAAGAGTTCAACGAACGCTGACTCCGCACACGTACATTAATCGTTTGATTATATATGGGTATGTGTATATATGTATATGCTAATTATGCGCGTCGCGCCCGATGTCTACGTCGTACCGTCACAGCTGAACTCGCGTGCGAGAAAAAAAGAGTATTAAAGTAGGTCGGCATTACGATTTCCTTGAATTCTCTCTGACCCCAAAGAACTACAGCAACACATTAGTACTGCAGTTCTTTTAAAAATCGTCGTGCAAACGTCGACTGTACAAGTATACTGGATTTCAAAATAAAGAAAAGAGCATTGTACCCATAACATGTACGTATATATATATATATATGTCGACGAGAGTGATTTGGAAACGGTGACGACGCTATGACCTAGATAAACAATCGATGCCGCGAAATTTTTGCCGACGCGTGAAAGTCCAACGTTACACGACGATACATATATATGTGAACGGATAGAGAGAGAGAGAGAGAGATAACGATGCAATTTTCCAGGCGGTTGCGACGCGAATGAATTACGCACGTTGATGATGTTTGCAACTTAATAAGTGTATGATGATAGAAGGGAATGTGTAATACAGTAGTGAAGATTATTGAGTCAACTTCTGTGATTAATAACTGAGGAGAATGGCTGATGTGACGAGATCTTTGTTTGGTTTTCTTTTGCATGGACGCAAAAAAAACACAGTGTTGACTGACTATCTATTATAACTTGTGTATACAATTTCTTATAAGAGCCTGAATTTTTCATTCATGTTTGCCAAGAATATACGGATTATTCCTGGAATATACAAAAGTTAAACATTTAACGACAAAAGCGTGAGTTCCATATAAAAGTTCGTAAACAGCAATATTGCCGTACATTTTTCAGTATGTATCTATATATACGTAACGACGAACGTAAAAATTCCTGATCGACTGAGTGAAGCACGACGGACGCGCGCGTAAAATCGCACATAGCCACGCGCGACATCAATATATAGCGCACGCATCCCTCTACATTATATCGACAGTCTAGTCGTGGGCGGACACCGATCAACTATCTAATTTATATCCGTATATATAACACACGCCCACCCGGTTAATCTCTTGATAATAATCAATATCATTTATTGAGCGGTCGTTGAAAATTTAATAGGAGAGAAAAAGAAAAAAAGTTGCGATGAGAATATAATATACGTATTGGATGAATCAGCTGCGAGTGTAGTGTACGTGGAGTGAGCACCGACACGAGCCAGACGCGGTTATGGATATACTATGTGAGTGTTATATATATATATATGCACACACGCACACATACACGTACATATATATACACATGTACGTGAGTGAACATCCCGGTGAGCGATTATTAGCTGTATGTAACCTTGGCGTGTATGTGTGTGTGCGTGTGTGTGTGTACAGACGAATGGCAGAGAGAGAAATTCTCGTCGATCAAAAGCTACTTCGAATACTTCATGGAGCGATTAGCCTTGGAGAAAAGCGAGGAATATGTGAGAGACGTAGTGACGTCCGTACCGTGCAGCAAAGTAGTGGATATGTATTGGAATGTACACTAAAGTTTTAAATTTACATGAACAACAACAAAAAATAATGAAAAATAATACCAATATCTTAATTTTTTCCATATATATTTACTTGAAAAGTATTCTGGATATGCCTATATTTATATGTATAGTCAGAGAGTTGATGTATTATTTGCACCCGAGGTTTCAAGAGCTGGAGGATTGGATATAGGGAAGGGAAGGAATTCCTGGACAATGCGCGATGTTTTCTTGGTATTACGTGATATATTGACGTGAATATTGATTCGGTATATTGTGCGGAGAGGATATTGTTATGGGGTATATAAGATGATAACACGAGGGTGTGATCGAGTGGATTACATGAAAGAAAACATTAATTTCTGTATATTGCGAGGAAAAGGTTTCCTATAGGTAATGCACAATTTACGTGAATTATAGTCTCCTATTTTTCTTTATTTAACTATATTATTAAAAGGAACCATATATACTACATGGTGATTGACTTTCTTCTTTACACATGAAAATCCGATTATAATTATAATCTCATAACCTCAGACTTCGTATTCAAAATTTAAAAATAAAAAAAAACATCTTTAAACCTATAACCCCAGTG
>JAWWEQ010022455.1:0-28286 GCA_035583055.1 Torymus tubicola | reverse complement strand
AAACGAAGCAAAATTTCGAAATATCTTACATAGACTTTTTTTCTTGTAATTTTTCGTAGAATTTAATTATATTTTTTCAGACCTGTGTACGACTGTTTTAAAAACATTATGACACAAAGGAATTTTTATAGATCTAAAAACGATCGTTAATCATTACAGGATTCATACGCACACTTCTCGAAAAGCTGAGACAATTCTATAAAAAAAAACTATTCACGTCTCTATTGCGAAAAATGCTTCCCTGAGAAGTTATAAATTAATGAAAATTGGACAAAAATGCAAAAAATCATCAAAATTCAGTTTTTGACCTCTTACATTTTCAAAACTATGGATCAAAAAAATCTAAAAAAAATTCAGGGATATCCAGACCGAGTAGCAGAACATTTTCTGAGAGTTTCAAGAAAATCTATTTTTTGACCTCTCGTTTTGACAGAGACTTGGTTATATAGATATATACACCACGAAGTTCACATATTAATATATAGTCACGTACAACTCGTGTGAGAACGAGAGAGATACGCGGGGAAAGGTCAGCGCGCGCTCATGATGTTACGTGGCCGCGGGCACGCATGCGCCGCGCTCTCTCTCTCTCTCTCTCTCTACGCTTTTATCGCCGTATATGCCCGGCAGTATATAGCAGCAAACGCGAACGGCTAATGCATTATTTACATTTTTCCACGACAATCTCATGCTTAATTAAAGTAATCGCCAATGGACTTTGAGACTTCGGGGCCGGGAGCGCACGCGCGTGTGTATAATAATTGTGTGAACTGATTGAAGAGTGTGAGAGAGGGAACGGAGAGAGGAATTCCGAGGAATGACTTTTGGAAAATTCGCGGTTCTCTCGGGGTTACCCAGTTTCTCAGAGAGTAGTCAATTGGAATTGATAATGATTTTGTATCTTTCCTATATATATACAGTGGAGGAGTGTATTGTATATCAGTAGGCGTAAAGAATTGCACAATTTATATATGAAATAAGAATCGATTGTACAAAAAAAAAACAAAGAAAAAACAAAAAAGGGGCGTGTTGGGATATTTTGTTTGTATTTTTTAAATGAAAAGGGAATAATATTGGAAAGAGAATTAATTGCCATTAGCAGATATCATTTTGTACTTCTTTATTCGCTTATTTGGAATTTAACTTTTATTTTTTTTTTTTTTTTATAATAAATGGTATTGATAAACAGAAAATATCATTATTATTATTCATATAGTACTTACCACAGGTGACATCCTGACATATCGAATAATATATTGGAACTTGGACGCTTTTATTGAATTTATTGATATTATTATTTCATACAAGTAATTGCAAGCTTCAATAATTGATAAACAGTCGATGCATCACATCTGAAAACTACTAGAAGATATTTTTAGCAAAATAATAATTTCGAATCTATACGCACATATTGCAAATACATGATGACAAGTCATTATGAGATGTATACAAAACAGGGAGAGTGGGTTTTTAATAAGGAAGCAATCAACAAACAACAAAGTCTTTTAATTTTCAAACTGCCTTTAATTAATTAACCGCGGCAATCCACATATATATAGAGCGATACGCGCTTACAAAATATACAACACGACCATTATATACTCGTATACACGCATATATACACTTATACATCCTTATAATCGGCGCCTTACGTATCATCATCCATTTATCCGCTGCGCATTCGTCGCTATATACTGTATATATTACATATACGACATTCGTACTTATAAGTATATACATACATATACACATATATATATGCTGCGCATCTTTCGAGCTGCACGCACACGCGTGTACAGCATTTATCGTTATTCATTGCGCCCATTATATCGTCCGTCGTGCGCGCTCTCTCCGCACATCAATTTGTTCCGCCGATCGCAATATCGCTCGCTTAATTGAGGTTGCAAGTTCAGAGACGGTCGCGCTAATTGCGGCTTCCTTTGTCAACAAAAGGAAAATTGCCTTTAAATATATATATATAATGTCGTTCGGGGGCGATTGTACAAAAAATTTTTTATTCATCTTCTTAATTGTAATTGTTATAAGTCACTATGACGTACTCGAAATTTGCTCTCGTTGCATGACAATTAAGCTTTATTGCTCTAACGTGACAATTATTGCCCTTTATTTGTAACAATAAATAGATATATGTATATATCGGTAAATTTAATCGAAAATGAGAAATACGATAATAAAAATGTTTCCACGTAAGATTAATTTTTACACATTAGTATAGTCTAGTGTTCAATTGGTCAAACGCAAAGTATTGTATGTAATTAATCTCGTCACAGAGTACAGAACAGAGATTAATTTAAGCAGATCAACTACCAGTCATACACTTTATTTAGAGCGCGAAACATTTTTATTAGCCAATGTTATTATAGAGACAATTGTCGAAAGAAAAATCGCCGTGCAACGAAGAAACAAATGAAAGCTACACTTAGCTTATACTCTCGTCATTTATTTACATAGTTTATGCGTAAATGTACACACAATGACGACACTTTTCCCTCATTTTCATTCGAAAAAGTCGAACTACACAATGAGTAAGTGTTATATCAACACGGCGCGTGCATACCGTTTGCACGCGAAAGAAAGAAGAAAGAGAGAGAGAGAACAAGTCATTCGCATAGCATGCAATTGCATTCGCTCTCTCTCTCTCTCACTCCCCTTCCATCGATAACGAGGTCTAAGTTTAAACGGCTTAATTAACGCAAATTTCAAGATGATTTACTCGATTGCAAGTGCGCCGTATTATGTTCGAATTTTTCTGCTACAGACGGAACGTTTGCATGCACGCGCGATGTAATTGCAATTAAATTAACGACTCGTTTATAAGCCATCGACGATCGTTGAGTAAGTAGTTCAAAAATTGGTTTCTCTCCCCTTTCAATGTTTATGCGCGCAAACGTTTGATGTATCTGAGCCGCTTAATCATTATTTATAGTAGCAGAAAGAGAAGTATTGTTTGCATTAAGTTGATTATAAATAATTATGTTGTCACTTAGGATATATACTATAGTGTCATTACTAGCTATAAAGTGTAAATTTATATCTATTTATTTTTATAACTTAGGAGAATGGAATAATGGTAGAAAGTTGTAAAAAAATTATGTAGAATTATGCATCTTATTAAAATAATAAATAATATAGAATAAATGTTGTCGAAAAAAACGTGATTGCATATAATTTAACTGCTACCCGAGTCACTCTCTCATTTAAATATTGTTTTGTGAATTTATTAAACGGATATATATGTGTTTATTAAATTCACGGTTGAAGGATTTTAAAAATACTGCTATGGTTGGGACGATAGGAAATTTATCAATGATTCTCTTAATTAAGAAATAATAATGAAAAATAAAAAAAATCATGAAAATAAAAATATTTTATTGCAATCATAATACATTTGATGATCAAATAAATTGTTTTAATAGCTTTGTTCAAGAGATAATAAAGAAAATCATTGAAAATTTCTTCAATCTTTTATGCGAGCGCGTGAATTTACTTTAGAGTATTCCTGTCCCATTATATTTGTACATTTAGTAAGAATCTTTTTTCATTCCATCAAGGATTCATAAATGCGGCAAACGCAAATAAAAACGTCGACTGTTATATAGGGGGTGACAAAACTTCCGTAAAAAGTGTTACCAACTGAGAGTAAAATTTAAAATAAGTTTTTTTTTCGTTCCATGAAGCAAATCTTTTCTCTGGTTGTTATACACTCAAAGTGTTTTCAAGATTAAAATAATTAAGAAATGTAAAAAATTTTAAAGATTATCAAGCAAATACTACATTCATCAGTGAAAAGAAATACCACACTGAACGTATCATTAAACCTACCATAATTAACAATGATGAAAAATAAATTCGAATATCCCCATACAAGTGAGCTTCACATATACTTACATCCACTTATCAAGCTGATGCTCTCTGCGTCGATCTTCTACCAAATAAAAAAGATATATTCCCACCCTCTCAGTCGGCATAACGTCAAATATTCCACCCCACAGTCAACCCTCCTATACACAGTAATAATAACCTATATAACCGCGATTACAATCACCAGTTCAGCGTCACATACATCCGCACGCCTCGACGACCATATTGGGCAGGGTTTTCTGCGTTATCGTGTTGTTCGAGTCCATATAGAGTAGCTGAATCGGCGAGAGTTGCGTCGGCGAGCAGCAGGGTACAATGTCGTGACGACGATGATGAGCTTTGCTTCTGGCCAACAACCTCTGCGAACACAAAAGACGTCGGCGTGTTATAAGTTAACATTGGGTGTGGCTGCGGCGCTATAATACTGTTATATGCGGGAGAAATTTGTGATTTTGATGAGGTTCGTGACGCACAGGTGGAGAGTTAACATGCATATGGCTTTTGTGTTGGGAAGGCTAAAAATAGCGGGGATTTTTTTTTACGAATACGGTAGAATGAATGATGTATGTAGTGTGTATATCGATCTTGAAATAAGAAAATTACTTTAAGGGAAGTCATTTTTTATTCGAATTCTTTGTGTTGAGTAATATTTTTTTTTTTTTATTGGGGTTTCATTGCTGAACTGAACCGTTAATTATGTGGAACTTTTTGTATTAATTTACTAACGATTTTTATGTTAAATCATCCGATTTTTTGTCAATTTGAAGATAATAGCTAATCTTAATTATGCAAAAATGAGTGTGGATAAAAAACGGGCGATTTGCCGAACAGTAAAGTTGTTTCATAATCGACGACATCATGCAAGAAAACTCCAAGTGGGTATGGATTTTGCGTTTTAGTTGTAAGTTTTTTTTTTTAAATAATCGCTTAGATAAGAGACAGCGCCACGGACATTTATTTTTATCATATTAAATAGAAATTTCATGATTAGGTAAAAGCTTTTTATCTGCACGATATGTTTAGGATCACCTTTAACCTTTGATAGATTTTGTTATGGTGATTATTTGAAAAATGATTATCTAGAATTTCTTATTACTTAAGAATATTAAATAATACAAAGATCCTAGTCGAAATATATTATGTAATTAATACGTAGATGGTGATTTTAAAAAGGTGTAAGTAATATACATTTAGAAATGATATTACTTTCGGCAGTGTGCGTAAAATTTGATTTCGCACACTGGAATGGGAATGTGTCATACTTCCGTTGGAGTATAGTATAATTTGCCAAATTGTGCTTTAAATTGTATATCCTTACGAGATTATCCGACAATTGATTTTATGTAATTTATAACACTATATTATGTTTTGTTTCTGAATAGTGCGTAAAATTCAATTTTTCGCACTCCTTGCAAAACAACCCCAAATTTCATTCGCCATTTCTCCGTTCGTCAAGACACAATCGTTGCGAATACAATTGTCTGTCTCAACCAAACAATAGTCACCGTAATCACGTTTCCATCGTCATCTCCAAAAGCTTTAGAACATAGCCCTTCATCTTGAACGCACGAGTGCAAGAATCTTCTGCGGGCGACGCAACCAGCGCGACGTCGTTCCCCACGCGCATTTACGTTATTATACGGAACCGATGTGTCGTCCTCTTCCTCCACCTCCTTCTCATCGCGCACAACGTAACGCATGCCGAGGCGCTTCTCTCTCTCTCTCTCTCATCTCATTAATCATACGAAAACATGACGCGCCGTCATACGTCAGCCCGAATATTAAGCTACGAGCGAGTGAGCGAACGCAGAGGCTAATATATATATACACACGTAATGCGCGAGTGCGAAGTGTGTTTCGCGATATCCCGTACGCTCACGTACTACCATGCGCGCGTTCGCGAAGTAGCTCTCTTACAGCTCTATCCCCCCAGGGGCTGCATTTTTATTACCGTACGTGAGAGTGCGCCCTCAGAGGCTAACGCGTATACGAGATTTTCAGGACTGGAATATTGACGTGCCCGCGGGTGTATGGCTGTCTCGCACTCTTTCTCTCTCTCTGGGTGTTTTTGACGCGTTTCCCCCTTTTTTTTTTACGAAATGGCAAGAAGAAAAGAAGGTGGGGAGAGGGACGACCCTCGGTTTACAGCGTTGTATACGGCGAGATGTGCGAGGGATGAATTTAAAAGGTGGTTTTTGGGAGATTTTACTTTGATATCGTTGGTGTTTGCTGTGCTTTTTGTGTCACTTTAAGAATCGGGACTTGAATTATGGGTTAACATTGTTTTGTTACATTATATATTTTCTGTTGATTTTAAGCTAAAATATTTTGATTATTTGTCACTAGCGTTGTCGTAGGGATGTAAAAATATGGAGGACGATTATTGAAATATATATTTTTTTTTGTTTTTGCAATCCAATATTCAAAATAAGTTAAGAAACGTAGTGTATGACTCCAAGAATTATTGAAAATTGACAATTGAATGTAAATAATGATAAAACACTCACCCTGATGACATCGTTGTGATGTGTGGCGCTCATCGTCAACGACACAGCCGTAGAACAAGATCCCCGGCAGAAATACGCATGATAGCCGCTCGGATGTAGAATCCAATCGCTCCAGCCGATATCCGCGAAGCTAATGTAGAGTTCGTCACGACAGCATTCCTTCATGTCCGGTTGACAGTTGGCATTCCTACGTGGCCTGTACCTCTGTGGTAGTGGTAACGTTTGGATCACTAGAAAAGGTTTCAGTCTCGCCTCCATTGACACTGGTGCTGTATTACGCTCGATCGTGCACGTGCTGCAAGCGATCTGCAGCGAATGATTCAATCGTTGCTTCTCCACCCACTTGCGTACCGAGAATCCTACGTCTGTCTTTACCCAACCCTCTGTGAAGAATAATATGGACTTTGGTTGGTGATTGGTGGTATATTGGTATAATTGATTAATGATAGAATCTGTATATTCGTTTCCTCTTTTTTATTGAGATCACATTGATTTTTATTATGTCACTTAAGGAATATGACAATCAATGACGTAGAAGAGTGTAATCAGTGAGATCTTTACTGCAATGAATAGTAGTATCGGTCATGTGACGTAGCAATATGATTGACAATTCACGTGTACGAGACTTACATGCGGCACTACAACGATATTCTATCTTGTCAGAAGAACTACCACAACAAACAACTGCGTCTAGTTTCATGACCATTTTCAATATAGAGATGCGTAGATGAAGTATAACCGTGACAGATTAACGAAAAACGTGACAGATAAAAGCGTAATCATAAACGCTCAACCTAAGCTTGGTCTTGCGTAAGACTTTTTTCCTTTAAAATTGTTGGCGCTAATACCACATGAAAGTATCACGTGATCCTACAATCTAATAATTCATATATGATATAAGACGATGAGTAAAAAAACCTGCTGCAGCACAAGCTACCCGATATGTAATCTCGGCTTTATCGGAAATACAAAATAGGTTCATAAGTTTAAGGTAAATATTTCTATGAAATATTCTAATAAACATCATGGAGCATTACAGTCGTTCAAAGTGTTCAATTAGCAATCGAGGAAAAATGAAAGGGAGAGAGACAGAGATCGAAACCAGGTCGTCTCTGCGGTTAACGGAGGGTTCGTTATCAGTCGAACTCTGATCCACGGGATGATTCACTAATCGGTCGCAGGCATACTCGTGACTATACGCACCTATCAGGCATCTTCTTATGGTTCATTCAATAAACTCGGAAAGCCGGATTTGATTAGGATTTCGAAATTTGTGTTCTTTATACATGTTGTGTGTCTAAAAGGAGGAATGAAATTTGTTTGCCCGTACAATGTAACTAGTATCAGCAATGCGAAGATGATAGCTGTGACATATTACTAGTGATAGTGTCTTTTTTCTCTTATTTGTAAAGAATATAACCGTGTGGTGGTTTAATTATCTGAAGCATTAAGGCCGGAAGATTACTAACGGAATAGAGTAGGAGAAAACATAATCCATTCTGGTGTGTATGAAAAAAAACTATGCTAAGATGTATTAGTGGGATCCGGTAGAGATAGAGGAAAGAGAGCAAACTTTTAGAAAAAAGCAGATAAAACAAGTTGTCATAGGTCTAGATTTGCAAATCACTAATTATAGATAATGCCCAGACTATGTTTCTGATGAATTTTGAGAAAGCTTATAAGTTCAGTTGTTACATCAGTCCGGCTAGGATAATAAAGAAATCTCAATCAGACAGAATAATAGTACAACCACCCCATACATCTAGCATTATGAATGGAAATCCTAATGGTGACACGGAAGAATAAAAAATAATAATCTAACCTCCAATCGTCGTCTCGAAGATGGCCATGATCGTGTTCTTTTCAAAACTGCCACGTTGGTCCCAGTGGTCGAGTTCTGAGAGTACGAATGTTTGGTTGAAACTGTCATTCTTGTCCTCCTCTTTGTAAAACCAGAGTTCTGCTGCAGTCACTGCGACGAACTGCATCTCGTTCGGCAAGAAGAACGTGAAGCAAACTGCTGGATTGAAGCCGGTTATGTGGTTTGAACTCTGACGGCATTTCTTTGAATAGGGGATGCCTGAAATAGAAGAAACAATGGAATTTGAGCCCAAGGTAACAATAATGAGATAAGTAATGTTAGGTTTGTCATACTTGTTAAAATTTATGAGATTATGGTTGTGATATAAAATATCATGGAGTTTTTACGTGGAATTTCTAATTGTTGTATTCTTAATAAAAAATTGAATCTGCTAATTTATTGAAGTCAAGTTTTAATGAACCAATCTGATGATGATTACTAAGTTGAATCTATATGTTTGATGCACTATAAAATTCAGAGCTAATAAAAGTACTTCTCACTTTATCAAGTATATTTCTGATTTTTTTGAGCTATATTTAAAATACTTTTACAGACTATTTTCTAAAGTATAAAAGTCTGCGCTAAGCGAAAGTGTTTATAGTGCATCAGTAATGAGGAAATTGTACGATAAAACTATTTTATTTTTATATACGATAAAAGGATGAGTAGTCTATGGAAAATAACGCATTTTATAATTGATAGATTATACAGGCCAGTTATCAATCCGTTACTCACAACTACCCAATGTCAGTCATTACATAACTGATACGCAGGCTCAATTCAAAATCTAAAATACGTACTTCTAAAGAAAGATGACAAACATTATAGCTTTCTTAGTGGGTGCAAACGATCAAGCAGTGGCGATACGGTGATAGTAGTGTTATTATGTTCGGCATCATTACCGAGTGAGAGTATTGAGAAATTCACTAGGGAGCACGTGGCTGTTTATAAACATTACGACCAGCTCGTTTTTTTATTGAGCAATACGTAATTTGCGCACGATTTCGTGGTCACTAAGCTAACCGTCCACTGATTTGTGAAAAATTGTATGTGAAGCAACGGTATTACGTGACACTTTTAACTGAGGTCAATTACCTCTGTTAGAGTAAATTTATGAATGACGTAGACCATCTAGGGTCAGTAATCGTATATGATTTATACTAACTCGAGTTCGGAGTTTCGAATAAAAATTTTCTTTTTCTGACGAAATGCCACTTAATTGGACTACGTGCTCTCCAGCTCGTGAACACGGATGTTTATTCGACTGGCGTCAACTTGGCCGATACGTCATCTTCATAATTCAAGACGGAACTGCGCGACCACGACATATCGATAAAGTCGTAACAAAAACTGGATAACAAGAAACTTATCCGAACACGACTACCTTCACAAATAACCTCAACGTTTAATAAGGTCCTCCTCTTTCTTCCCTCACTTACTATAAAGACAAAAATTAATTTCCCTTTGTACATCCTGTGTGCAAAACCCTCTGCGGCGAAGGCACTTGTGCACCCATAGTCCAGAAATTCAACCCAGCAAACTATATCCATTCGCTTGTCGATGAGAGAGACACGCGTAAGGTCTCTCGCGGTCCAACGGGGGGAAGTTTGCGCGAAACTCGACGCCCCCCCCCCCTTCCTCCGCACGAGCAACGGGATACCGTTACCGCGTCCTCCTCTTCTATATACAGCGCACATACACATAAGACGCAAGAGAGAGAGAGAGTAGGAACTTGCCATACGACGATCCCTGTTTAATGAGCGTGTTTGGTCTTTGGCGCGAACTTGAGTGAAGTTTTTGGGGAGGTATACTTGGGTGATCTTCGGGAGCTTTTGGAAACTATAATGGTTGCTCTTGAAATTGACTCACAAGGGGTCCTGGGAAGTCGTTTTGGAGAACAATATTACAGAGGTTAGTAAGATCAAAAAAGTATCTAAAGTCAATATGGAGGGTTTTTATACTGATTTGATTGGAATCTAGGGAAAAGTATTCTGATAATATTTATAGATGGTGGCTTAATTTGTTTCCGAGATTTGCTAATAACAAAATGGTATTTAAACAAAATCGTGTTAAAACTTTATCTATTTTGATTTCAGATTTGAATTCATTGCCTGAACATACTGTAAGAAAACATTTCCTATACCGTTTTTCAGATACATTTTTATGTAGATCTGCGTTATTGATATACTTTTAAATGTACATTGGTTTTTTAAATAATACGAAAAAATCGTATATATATATTGAATAACTATAAATATTGATTTAACAAAAATTTTTAATATTTTCAAATACTTGAAAAACAATATTTCAACATGAACATGTAAACCACAAATCAAGATTGAAAACAAACAAATTTTCTGTGTATAGGTTTGTTATATTCAGTGATTTATTTAAAATCTTATGAATAATAAATTTCGCATTTCAAAAGCTTTCATACAGAAACTCAGTACAGGTGTTCAAATAGAGATAATTGACTCTAGAACATTTTCAATGCAACTTCTATGCAGCATACTTTAAATAAAAGCACTATAAACTTGCACGTTACGAGTTTTAAAACTGAATGTGGCTCGTTCACCCGAAAGTAAATAAAATTTCAACCTCGCTTGGTCAAATTCTCGTTTCTAGATTTTAATAAAATATTTTCTTACAATTCACATGGCACAGTAATTCAAACGTAGTCGTTTCAACGTTATACCTTTTCTTATTCCTCTAATTTTAAAATCGACTTTACCGTACAACCATACATGCATAATAATCGACCACAAGGTGGACGTCCATTAACGTCAACGAAATTTCTCGTTACCTGCCCGCGCTACTTTATTTTATTTCGCGCGGAAAGCCTCGCGTAGTACCAGTGCAAAAGGTGCGAGTGAAAAAAGAGGGTCACGATCGTTTAGAGAGACTTTTCCACGGCTCCTTTAAGTCGCGTGAGGAGGAGGAGGAGAAAAAGGTAGACGGGTAGACTCGCTCGTTGGTGCATTAATAAAAACTCACAGTTTTAACGAGTGACGGGGCTGCACTGGCCCATAATGCTAACGAGCAAATTTTTTTTCGTTTAAATAATCAATTCTACGACGTGGCAAATTTTTTGCACATGGGTGGTAACATTTTCTTTATGGTTAGATCGAGTTGATGAGTACCTTTTTACTTGGAGAAAAGATTAGAAATTGTAGTAAATTGTAAAACAAACTATACAATATTTTCAAGGTAATGTGTTTTAATGTTAAAATATAAATAACAATTGCATACGTGTTCGCTGTAATTTCTGACAATTATTTACATGTTATAATTGTAAATGTAAGAATTTTAATGGTATTAAAGAATAAGTACACTGAGAGATGAATTTCTTTATGATTAATAAGAAGATATATTACAAATACACAGAAAAATTTATTTACATTTACTCTTTGTGAACTGTTATTAACTAAGCATATTAACTATTAATATACGCATCTTATTAGTAATATTTTGGAATTTCAGTCAAATGTGAATGTGTTCACATTCACAATTTCCTTATTTCCCCAAAATCAACTATTTTGTATTAACTGTTACTAAATATATTAACTATAAATAAATTCTTCTCTCAGTGTAATAAATATTAATAGTTACTTGGCGTATTTTTACTCAATTTAGGTATATATTTTTACCATTATGATGAGGGTAAGTGTGAGAGTTATTCTGTCGTTAAGTAAAATCATGAGAGTTCTAATTGAATACATTAGTTTTATTATTATTATCAGTAAACGCCTTTCCGTATAAATGAACATGAATTTTACACAAACTTCAAAATATCAATACAACCTTTACATAAAGCATATCGTTTATTATTACACAATGTACCTCCACGTATTTACTCTACAACATAATCGTATTGAATAAACAAAATATTTACGTGAAGTTCAGTTCACTAGCAATCACTCTTAAACATAATATCCCCTTTTTTCACATTCAAAACGCAATTAACGCTATCTCTATCCCAACGTCGCGCCTCGACGTTCTTAATTTTTCCCCCGTAAAAAGGGGCACGCAGGTGCGCGTGAGAGCTTGCCGAGCGCGCCACCTCCGCACTTTCGCAGGCGTATACGTACACACAAATTAAAATCCAATTACAATTTCAAAGGCCCTGTATACGGCGTGGCGCCAAGCTCGAAATTGGACACCCACTTCGCCCCTCGCGCGCTCGCTTTACTATTTTTCCCTGGGCGGCGCGTGCGCGCGGATCGACTTAACGAGCGCGAGCCCTTTTATTTTCGCGCACGCGCTGTTGCATTTTTAATATTACACGCTCTCAAAGTCAGCGACTCGCTTTTCACTTCGAGGTAGGCATGAGAATTCGTGGAAATTTAGTAATTACGCGGGAAATTCGCTTCTATGGTAGGTGTCTTTTGTATGGCGTGAAATGAGCGATTTATTGTGAATTTCATGGGCATCGTGTTTGTAGAGGGGGTAAGGGAAATCGAGGTTTCTGTGAATCGAAATAAGTATCTGGATGTGATCGAAACACTTTACGTTTTTTAGGAATCGTGATAATGAAATATAGAGTTTTGTTAAAGGGAAAGTACTAGCCGGGGGTCAAATCTCTAGATCAAGTTATGGGTTGTAGGAGTACGAAGAACGCTACGATATTGGACGCAACCCTAAAAAATACATGTTCTGAATATTTTTACCATTATTTTGAAAAAGAAAAATTGAAAAAAGATGGTTCTTCGAACGGCCAACTATTGAATTTGAAAAATTTTGAATATCTCTTTGATAGGGGAAAATAAAACTGGAAAAAATAATTTCGCCTTATAAAAGTTTAAAATTGAGTAATGAATATGCTCCAAAAAAGTCAAACAACGGATTTCAGAGGTGTAACAGTATATTTTCCTGGCTTAACTTTAAGCTTTTATAAATTTGGGAGGAAGCAATATTTTTTAATTTTGAGAAAGGCAGACAAAAGCTTGTATTCTGTAGTTTCGTTTTTTCTTTTGATGATGGAGGTTTTTCAGATTTGTTTTTTCAAAATGAAGATAAAAGTGCTTAGAACTTGACTTTCTTCGAGCGTTAGGGTCGAATATCGTAGCTTTCTTTATATTTCTACGTTAAAAAAAAACATCCCGGAATGTAAAGTGTTAAAAAAAAACATCCCGGAATAAAGTTCTAAGTGTCTCTACATAACATTTTTTATTTCATGCCGCGACCAAATAAAAACCTCGTACTTAAATCTGATGGTAAAATAAGAAGGGCAAATTATTATAAATATAAATCAATCAATATAAGATTCTCAGGTATTTTGACAAACTTCATAATTTCTATTTTATTTTTAAGTCTAAACTTTCTGTTTATTGTAAAAAAAACTTTAGTGGAATGTCTTATCTGATTAAAAGTTGTCGCGTAACTCTCTCATAGAATACACAGACGTAAAAAAAATAATACCACACTTTTCAAAATCTTGTTTACTGATAAATATACGTCTAAAAACGTTTGGAATTTCCTTCGACCTTAACTAAGAAAAATAAAAATCCTTGTATAACTATTTAGCTATTTATATTTTCAAATTACCATATTCGTGAAATAACATTCACCGTTGGACTTTCCAATCTTTAATTTTTAAATAATTCAGAATTTACTGACTGATTTATTTTTAATTTACTAACCGTCGTGATTTGTTATCCGATCAAAAAAGAGCAGAAATGCTGTTTAAGTGAAAAATTTTTTGCCCCGTCGGTCAAAACAAAAGATAACCCGAATGTATTGAGCTACAAACGTGTCCGCCACTAAAGAGATTACAAAACACTTTGCGATAACTTATTCAAGATTCTCTTCGCTTTTTTTTTGCCTCGCCGAAGATTGATTGATATCCGACCAAAGGTTGTAATTGAATTGCGTAAAAAATTTGCGATGGTCAATTTTTTATTGGAAGCACGATGCTTGGCGATTAATATTTAGTATTATTGGAGCGAATGCAAAAATGGCAATGAAGTCTGGTCATGGATTATCTTTTGATTCTAATAGGTTTGTATTTCTAAAAGTCTAGTTGAGAATTTTTTAAAGATGAATTTAAAAAAACTACTCCTATGGAAGAATCTGAGAAAGTCACTAAGATTTCGACATCTTTTTCCAGTGAAACCAGTATAAAATGTCGAGCAAATCAAACCGGTTTACAAAAGTGATTACATTTTGGCAACAATGAACTTTTACCCTAAAGATTACCTAAATTTAAATAAATTTATTAAATTACCTATCATTTCATTAATCATCACACGCTTATAAATAGATTCTATTATTCATCTCTTTTTCTTTAAAGTTACATGAAGTCATATACCGTGAAGTATACTTGAGGTCTTATCAATGCTTTACAAACTTTCCATAACTAAAAAATAAAACTTGTTTTAATTTTTATAGCTTACAAATTTATCAAACCAGGTTTACATGATAAAATTTAACGTTGAAAATAAATGTTACGCAAGTTTTAAAATTCATAACATAATCAGTAAAATAAAAATAAAATATTTCTATATATAGCGAATGCTATGTTTATAATACATATATTTATATTGCGCATATTAATGAAATAAAAGTACTTCATCATTTATCTCTTACATATACGTGTCTTACTATATCTCACGCATGCGTCTATTAATTTAGGCTCTCATTAATTTGTCGCGCTAAAATATTTCCGGGGTACAATTAAATAAATATTTATAGATTATTGCTAAACGTTATATCTTTATTTGTAAAGAAATCAGGAAGGTGGTATGTAAGTGGACTTTGGCCACAATCAAATTGCGGTAGAGGCCGAAGTTCGTAACTTCCAATGTCTACCAAGCTGACTTTTAGAGCATTGACCCACATGAAATAAGATAAGTGTGTTACGATAATTATGGATTCACGTTAGAAAAGTCTTACGAAAACTTTTTCGTTGTAATATTTTTCAGAAATGTAATCAGAATTCATTAATAATTTTATTTGAAGATTATAACTTCTACGATTAGTTCGAAAACTCTCACTGAATTATAAATTCACGTGGGAAGCGCTTTTTAGTTTTATTTTTCACTTGATTAGCATATTTCCATGTATTCATAGCACAGGTTAAAAAAGTCTATAAAGTCTGTGAAGTCTTGATATTTAAAAAAAAAATCAAAAAGACGTTGGGTCAGAGTTCGTATCTGCTTTTTCTAGTCAGATGATAATCTTAAATGATATACTTATTTGAGAAAGCGTTAAATGAGAATCAGGCGACTATTAATCTTTAGTTTATATTTTTTTTTTATAATGGTTAAAAATCAATTTCTAAGAGTTCGTTGCCGTACTGATTTTATTTTTTTGTTATTCATTTAACTTTTTCGTTTAATAGTTTTAAAAGTTTACATAATTCCTCGTAAATTAACAAATCAATATTTATAGTCTGTCATTATTAGCTTAATTATTAATTTTCACGAAAAATTTAATGAAATAAAGCTAAATTGATTTTAAAACAGTTTTCCTCTTTGAAAAGAGGACTGCAGCAAGCTTTATTTATTCATCATTTATCTTATTTTGCGTATGTACAATGAACTAATATTTCCAATAATGCAAACACGGATATTATTCAATTGATATGAATGTTGCACGATTCATATTTTACTAGAATTATTTTATTTCACCAGATTTATTCCCAAAGTTTGCTTTGCCAATTAATAATTTTATCTGTTATTTTTAACTTTGTATAAAATGTATTCAGTATTGAATAAAGATTATTCAAGGACGTTTTTAATTAAGATTTTAGTTATTTCTGACCTTTGAATTTGCATTCAAATTCTTTTGAAAATAGAATATTGTAGATTAAATTTTCATCAAGTTTCTATTTCATAGTAAATACTAAAAATATTTTTCAAATCTTTTAATTAAGCTGTATTAATAACATGATAAATAATGAACTTGATATTACACAAAAATTTGAAGGATTTCAATCTATGTTGCTGAATATAATAAGTAAATAACGCAGGGAATGAAGTTAACGAATTTAAATTTTTGTTAAGTTATGGAAATTGAAAAATTCACATGATAAATGTAAAACAATCATTTTCAATTAGCTTTGCTATTGAGATGGTTATATTCATCATTCGTATAAGTTCTTTATCTCCACAGAATTAATTTATGGATTCTATTTTACCTAGAAGGTAGTAAATATGTTTACATTTCAACTTTTTATATAGACCAATCAATAATAAAGATAAGTGATTATTTATTATCTCATTAATAATTGAAGAAAGTCTGTTATTGGCATTTTGTAAATAATTATAATACAATTATTAGTTCAATTTTTTCATAATTCTTTGATGAATTCATAAATTGTAATATTAAATTTCTCTGCATAATCATCTGTGCTATATTTAATCATACCCACAGGTCTGAATTTATACGTGTAAATATTTATTTTTTATTTTTATCCAAAATATTCCAAGAATCACCTGAATACGTGCCTTATTACATATCCATCCAATATAACCTTTTGCAACAAATACGAATGAAAAATCGTAATCCCCACCACTGTATATTATAATCGCACCAAAAATTAATCAATATGCCCACCTTCATTGGGAAAGACGACGATTTGATTGGTCTTGCCGTAAAAGCTCTCTGCTGGTATTTGCGGTTCTAGCGGTTCTCCAGGCTTCAAATCCAGCACGTGTCCATTGATCAGTGGTTTGGGTAACGTCGACAGAGATAGCGAGATCTCAGGTGGTTTTTCCAATCGTAGCTTCCTAAGGATCTGCTGTTTCACGTACTCCACCCGCAGTTCAGTGAGTATTGGATCTGGTTCAACATCCTCGACTCGGTTTTGTGCGCATCCGCTGCATTCGTTCTCGCTGGAAGTCGAAGGTTTGGCAGATGGGTCAACGGATGAAAAGAGACTCATCCACATTGACTTGACCGGGTCGGTCATCGAGCTCCAGGAGCTGCTGGCATCGCTAACCGCCAGCAGGACGATAAGTGTAATTACAGCTGTAATCCTCATCCTTCTGGTTTTAGGTCTAACGTTATCCCGTAAAGTTAATTGATATGAGATTGTGGATGATCACTTGAGGGAAGTCAGTTTTTTCAGGGCACTCAATGCACACAGTTCTCTGTCCACATAAAGGGTAGCACTGGTGGTACACAGTTCACGCGATCACGAGGAGACAACTTGGTCCTCCAACATCCCAACCTAGGCTACTGAAAACCGTTGCAACTTGCCGGTACGATCCCATATAGGTTAATTTGGACACTCTATGTCCTCTGGCTCCAGATCCTCTGTATCGAGATTTGCAGACAACTGAATCATGATATCCTGTGCTAAGGGGTGGGGTTTCCGGGCTCGATTGGCTCTTGGTAAACGCTATGCGCGTCCGCTGACTCTCGCTGATGAACTGACACCACGGCGGCGGTCAACCGATGACTCGCGTGACGTCGAGAGCACCGCTGCTACGCCGTCGAGGAACCTCACACACTACGTGTGAGAGCAAGCAGGAGAGAGAGAGAAAGAGAGATAAAGAGAGAGAGGGAAACAGAGGAACTACACAGTGCGCCTCGAAGCGACCTTTGCACTCTCACGCTCGCGCTCTTCGGCGGTTGACCAGCCGGAACGACGAGAGGGACGGAGATAGAAGCTGGGGAGTATAAGAGAGGGAAAGAGAGAAGGGAGGTAACGCGATTGGACAAGTTGTACTCCGCGATAAATACTAGTTTCACTCTAATGCGTTTAACAGGAGGGGACTAAGAAGCACGCGCCGCTAACATGCTTCCGAGGTTAAGTTGATATAGAGCTATAGCTATCCCTCTTTCCACTTATTATTATTTACCTCGTGCTTTTCCTCCGTTTCTTTTGATTTCCTTCTATGCGCGAATCAATGATTGTAGGTATCTTTATTGTTACTTTCTGAATTCTATAATTGTATATATACACACGTTGCTTGACTTATCTTTGTTACTACTGTTAACATTATCCGGGGTAAAGCAACACTGTGCCTTACTTTTGTAGTCTTGTATTGGAATTTGTTATGAATTTATTGTTTGTCATCGCAATTTCTTTGTTATTTTTACAGAATGAATATTATACGAGAATAAATGACAGTATTATTGACGGCAATGAAATTCCAACTACAAAGCATTGTAATATATATTTAAATGTTGTCGTATCAATTGCTCTATAATTAAAATAAATGAAATATCATATACTGTCGGTCATTTTGTCTCTATGTGAAATTTGATACGTATCAGCAATAAACTTTTGAAATTATTTCGACTGATCTTTTTTACGGATGACCAAAAAAAAGGGAGGCAAAATTAACACATCGATTTCATCAAACGAATTAAACGTTTATTAATTTGATTCCCTTCGGAAATAACCGAATAAGCGGTGCAATTGAGTGTCTGTCACTGCAAATACGAAACACCTTGACCTGATCGACTCGCTCGTAGCAAGTTTATACATAATTTGAATGTTTCAATACTTGAACGTTTGACGTTAAACGTCACATTAATAAACAGAAATGGTACAAACAAACCGTAACAGTTAGTTTTATCATCTCGTTGAATTCGCTTTTACCTGTAAAAGTTCAACGCTATTATCAAAAAAATTTACGTCTGATTATGAGGAAATTTTAATAATTCGTCGCTGACAAAAAAACTTCGTTTTTTTTTCTCAATACTTTATCGGTGCTAAAAACGTACACTTTTACACCACACGTGGGCAAAAAAGTTCTATTTCGCTGCAATCGGCAAATCACGAGTACGTTGATCTGCCTCCGGCGAAGAGCGTAAACAGTGGGGAATTCGTAAAACTCGTTATAATTCATCGCATTCGCGGTGCCGCGACGCAACAACTTCTCGTATCAATAAGCTCGTATGTAGTATAATATACGAGAGCACGAGCACGCGTGCCGATCACGTGAGATCAATTTCGGCTGACGAAACGGAAGGCGCTTTTTTCCAGGTCTATCATGCCCTCGACACGCGTCGCCTCTCGTTCTCTCTCTCTCTCTCTCGCTGGCGCCTCTTCGATTCATCGTCTTTCTCGTGCGGCCCCTCCCACTCTTGCGTACGCACGTTTTCTATACGGTGCTCTATATTTAGCGTACATCGTGGGCTTGGTAGGCAAACGATATCTTAATTTGTTTTTTAAATTATTGTTTATAGAAATTTTGCTCGTGTTTCCTCAAAGGCTTTATATTTAAAGGCCAAGTTATTTTAATTGTAAATATTATTTTCATAAACAAAAACTTTCGAAAAAATTACTAAAAATTTACGCAATATTAGATAGGCAATATCGTAACTAATGTAATTTCATTCATGAATATGAATAAATAAATCATTTTTTGTAAACGAGCAACATTGTATAGACAGCAAATCAATGAATAGATAATTTAGGATGCTTGGAATAGACTCGAGGTTGCTAAAAATTAATGTTATTGGATATGGTTAATTATTACCGAACAATCAAAATGACGCACGGAGGAATTTCCAAAATAAAAGCACAATAAATAATTTTTAAATTTCTCATCTTTTATATGAAATTAATAGAAGTAAAATGCATATAAATTTCGAACAATGGTAATTTGAAAAATCTATACATTTTCACTCAGTTAAAAAATAGATATTTTTTATATCATGGTTGTAAAATTTGATTTCTCGAACAATCCGTAAAACCGATTTTTTCTAGCTCATGAATCAAGCATCACATTGTGCTCACATTCAGTCCAGGAAATCGCCTTTTCCAGCCTTGTAGCGAAATAGTATATTTATACAACAAGTGCGTGAAACGCGTTTTCACGGACGAGTGTGAAAGACGCACGCACGTGTTATACCTTATTTTTCGTACTGTGTGCATGATACTAGAAAGTGACCGTCAGGGGGTTCAAGGGGCAGTGCCCCTCGCGCATAAAAAAAAATAAATTATAAATCATTAAAAAAAATAATTTAAAACAAAATATTAAAAAAGTAATAATGAATAATATAAAATAAATAATAACTCACTCATATTGTAATATACAAAGCTATTTAAAGGTGTATACGATTCAAGTTCAAGGGCCGTACCATATAGGTACAATAACGATAAGTGATAAGACACAAGGCAGAAGTGGGGAGTGATTGGTGTATACAAAATTCTTCGCATAGTGTGCGTAAAATTATCTTTCGCGCAAATTATAATATCTGGAAAATGTCATTTCACATAACGAAAGCATGACTGTGCAATCAAATTTCACGCACGGTAGTACGAAAAATGCCATTTATACACTACTTTTACGCACAGAATTGCAAATAGTATAATTTCAGCATTATTTTACGAGAATACGCAAAATAGAAGAAAGGAGATCGATCCGGACCTATATCACGTGCCTTAGAAAATGACGAAATCGATATGACTGGCTCTCTGATCAGTGTAATTCCCGAAAAATTAAGTATGCTTAAATTTGTGTACCCACCTTGGCCGTTTAGGTAAATCTAATATATTTCATGACGTACGTTTATTTATTAAAAGCAATTGTAATACCCAGAACATGCTTTATGCTAAGAAGTTCACAACCTAATGACATCAGGTACACGAAATTTTTGGACCATTTGATAGGGATGTCTGGTGGTTGTGTTTTATATTAACAATAACATTTGCTATTGTTATGGGTATGACTTTTTGTTCGTCATCATCTCATCATGTCAACCCTCTAATGTACTTTTCCGATACATTTTTAATAAGTCTGTCAACAAGATATGCGCCAAATCTCTCGAATTATACACTACAAGTAAGTGTTCTTTACATCCAATGATTTTGAACAGGTACGCAAGAAGAACTAAGCAATGTATCCACGCGCATAGCTTTTATCAACATGATGGTCTTTAGCATTGTAATGTACAACTTTTACTCAGACCTTTTCGTAACAGCTCGATTAAACGTGCCAATTCTACTAAAACTTGACGATTCTCTGATTACCTTAGCCAAAACTGAATTAACCATCGCATCCGAACCAATGATATACTTTGAATTCCTAATGAAAGTAAGAATTTGTTTATCTTACGCCTTCTTCAATTTCTCTTGATTTCAATTTTGCACATGACTACGATCAGGATTACGGCCAAGACGCAGAGTACTTCAACCGTACCAAGTGGCATCGCGTCCCCGAGCCCGAGAGATTTATGCTCCCAGAGCGGGGCATGCAACTGGTCAGGCGGGGCGGCTTCGCTTATCACACGCACCCGGACGTCGGCTATCCGTACGTGAACCGGCTCTATGACAATCGCGAGATCTGCGAATTAACCGAGATCCACCTTGGCAGGCTATCATTCAGATCGATAGCCATCGCTTATAACAGCTCCTTCGTGGAGATATCAAAAGTGGGGTGAGTTACGAATTAGCTTGATACATGTCACGATGATCGCAATTAATGTTCTTGGTGACCGGATTAAATTGTCGATTGCATTGATAGAAAATTTGTAGCGAGAAGTAACTTATAATTTTTACAAATTGTTTACGTAAATGATATTTAACTGGAAATTGACTTTTTGAAAATATCAGACGATTCGTTAAGTGAGGAATTATTCGGGAAGTTAACGAAATAATTGAAAAATACATCTAAAATTTAAAAATAATTTAGTAGTAGATGAATTATAGACCTGGTTATTCATTCTAACAATCCATAATTGTTACTTAAAAAATCATTAAGTGCTAAAATTTCATATGTACGTATGTGAAGTGAGTATTTTTTTTTTGTCAATATGCTATATCGTTGCGAATACTGATCATCTAAAACTATTCAATATCACACATTCAATGACAATTACGAGGTGACATTGATCATTGTTCGAAAGATTTGCGTGGATGTCCGAGGTTGGAATTCGTCATCGGCAGCTAACCAGATGGACGTCGAGGAAACCGCACTGTCGTAATGACATTTTGAGCGCGTCCAGCGTTACAATCTACGAATTTGCACCGCAGCTGATAATATTGTTTACGAGCTTGATTCTCGCCCTGGCAATTTGCGGTGGTGAAATGCACGTAGCCAATTATCGAGGCAACGAGAGGTGAGACAAATTTTTGATTGATTTATAATATCAAATTCATCAGAGTGCGGTGAATTTTCTAGGAAAATTTCTAAAGATATTATATTTTTTGGTTACATACTCAGTAAATAATATTTTATATTTTCAGATTGCAATATATAGATTGATTATCTGCACATATATAGGTAATAGGAGTACATAGCAAGGCAAAATAAATTCCAAAGTTTAGGTTTACATATATAATGATTACTGTAAAATATCAAAGCAGTCAAATATTCTTCGTAATATTATTTTAATTATCGAAAATCGACGTAACCAACTTTATTTATAAACCTGAATAATTAGATGATATTATTATATAAATAATACTACGTCATAACTAATAAAATATTCTGATATCAAAACACTGTGACGTAGAAAATGAGAGTTTATGATGTACAACTATCGATTTGTGTTTATTAGTTCACAATAGTATTAAAAGTTAATAACGTTGTTATGCAATATAACCATTTAAATACAGCTGATACAAGAAATAATATTTGTTTATAGTTAAGAATTACTTCTGTAAAAAGTAAAATGTCTAAAATTTCAAAGATACATAACAAAGTGCATTATAAGATTGGCTATTATAACTAATATCAAATTGAATAATTTTAAACATAAGAAAAATTATTATAATAAATAATTTAAATTTGTGAAATTGAAATATTTATACTATTTTTTAATGCATTGGCCAAGGAAATTTTTAAATCTTAAATATAAAATAACGTAATCTTTTATATCATTGTATAAACCAAAGGCAAGACATATATTTTTATAAGAAATAATTTAAAAATTATTTATTAGGTCGTAGGTAAAAAGGTATTAATTTTTTGTAAATATTTAAATATATATTATCTAAAAAATCAATAATATGTACTGTATCGTGAATGAAATCAATGCAGATACGTGATACGTAATAAAATGTGACGTCCAATTCTCGATATAGACTGGTACTATGCATAAGTTCGAATGGTGATTGGCTATTGATTTGCCAAGTCATAAGAAATAATTTGATGCTAATTTTGATCTAATGGATCTTTAAGAGAGTCTTAAAGTTAGTTTTAATAGTGTTACTTAAGAAAAAATATAACATTATCAATTTATTGATGATAAATAATAATTTAACTCAATTGTTCTAAACTTATATTTATGTTGCTACGGTTAATATAATGTTAATTAGTAATCGTTGAGTTATAAAAATAAGTAAAGCGGATTTTGAGCCCCGCCTATAGAAATATGATGAATTAATTATTGTATTAGAAACACGAAGGTTAATCATTGAGAATGAACTGTATTACGACAATCCAGCGTTTGTATTCTGTTACTCAACAACGAATAAAGTGTTTGTGTAACTTAGATTTGTACTTAAGTACTTTTAATAGATTTATGTAAACAGAAAAAAAATTATAAAAGTGGTTAGGTTGGCTATAACTTTAGTAAACGATGAAATTTAGACTAATGCTTGTTAATATCTTAATTTTCAAAGTATCGGCTCAGGTAGACAATGATTTTATATTTGATTACTTTAATCATAAACAAGTATCAAAATTTGTAGGATTTAGCTGCAGCAGTTATGAGGGTATTTACTTATTTAATTTAACATTATTGTATTTACCCCTACAGTATCCAAACGTTATGTAACGAAATGATCACAGCAATAATATCATTTAAAGTTGTTGAACTCTTTATTTACAGAGGATATTGCTTTAATTCGAAATTTCGGCAAAGTTAATATCGCAACCACCTTTATAAAATTCAATCAAGATTCTTTGATATATGACGATAAAAATTTGTTAGCTACAAAATATCATAAGTTAGGAGTTTATGTTGATCTGCGATGTAACGATACGTATAGTGCTTCCTTAGTCTTCGCGAAGGTAAGAATTGTATAATTGAAGACAAAAAGTAATATCAGTATTATTTGACAATTTAAATTTTCAAAATTTATAAAAGGATATTTATACGATACCTCGGATATCTTTTGCAGTAGTATTACTCCTTAAAATTCAATGGTTCATACAAGTTAAGCAAACAAGTATGCTAAACTGTGTAGTTTTGTTTTATTTTAATTTTTTTTAAAAATTTGATAATCCACCCTGATTTATCTATAGATTACTATAAAAAACTTTTGTTACACGGAAATCAATAATATAAGATAGATTTCTTCTCTATTGGCATCTTAATTTCTTCTGGTCTCTTATAAATTTCTATTAATATAGGCATTCTTTCTCATATTTAGATATAACCTGAAAAGAGAAAAAATGAAATACTAATTTTAAATATTTTATAGGGCACAGCTATGAGATTGTATGATGATTTGCACTACTGGTTGGTAATATCTCCAAATCTCGAAGAAGTAAGTGACATAACTGATGACGAAGCTTTCACTTTATCTTCAGAATTCGTTATAGCCATTCCTTCGTATTTTAATAGTTACGATCTTTATGATGTTTACAATCCTTCCAAAAGTAGAGGAGGAAACATAAACATTACTTATTATAGTGAATGGAATAAATCAAATGGTCTCACTATCAAATTAAGTCAAAACAAATACAAAAGAAGAGCAAATCTTTATGGAATGCCGTGGAAAGTATACTTTTTTGGTGTATGTATTAAAGTTACTCTAATGTATGTCTTTTTAATTAAACGCAAAATTATTTCATTTCCATATCTAAATTTAACAGAGTAAATACAGACCGCCTAATGTATCATTAGCGGATCATTTGCAAGATTTAGAAAAAACAGGAACAAAAGATGGATTGTCTAAATTTGGCTTTAATATCATAAAACCTCTCGCAGAAATGCATAATGCTACGTAAGTTCAAAAAACTGCTATAGGGATAATATTCATAATAGTATTAGTTAATTGTATTTTAACCTTTTCTGCAGCATGCTTTTGGGAGAATATTCAAAATGGAAAAGAGGTGACAGGCTTGGACCACTCACAAAAGCTTTACAGTATAATGAAATTGACTTTAGTGGAACTTCAATAAGTGTATTTACTGAAAAATTATATATCCTAAAGTTCGTTTACACATGTTGGCCATTCAGGTGTATAACACTCATATTTCCTTGTTGATGAATTTCATGATTAATTAAATCTCTTGCTTAAATAATTATAAAAAATGATTCTTTTTAAAATTTTAGAACATGTTTCATGTTTCGAAGTCCACAAATTAAAGATATCAAAGTGCGCGAAATTTTGCGCCCTCTAGCAGAAAATGTTTGGTATTTATTAACGTTAATGTATCTTTTATTTATGGTAGCTTTAGCTATAAATTTTAAATTTGAAGAATGCGACAGTACTCTTATTCGGTACTCTAATGCATTATTGATAACTATTGGTTGTTTATGTCAACAAGGTATAATAATTAAACTTTATGAGTCAAAATTCAATTGAGATTGTGGTATAACTTACTACACCATACACTTTACAGGTACCAACATTAGAATGGATCAACTATCTACTCGGATAATATTTATTAACGTAATGATATTCAGTCTCCTAATATACAACTACTATTCGGCCAGTGTCGTATCGGCCCGATTAAATGAACCTATCATAAAATTAAACGATTCATTGGACACTCTTGCCATAACTGATTTACGCGTTGCTTCAGAACCAATGTTATACTTTGATTTTTTTATGAAAGTGAGTTTGCACAATATTTTTTATACTTTTATGCATAGTATAATTATAGCTGTCAATTTTTTACATGGATTTTTTGAGTTTCTTAAATTATGTATTTAGGAAAACGCAAAACAAACTGACTTATTCAATAGAGAGAAATGGCTGAAAACTGAGGAAATGGATAGATTCATCCTACCAGAAAAAGGAATGAAACTCGTTAAACAAGGTGGCTTTGCTTATCATACACATCCAGATGTTGGTTATCCTTATGTGCACCGCTTGTTCGACAATCGTGAAATATGTGAATTAACGGAAGTACATCTAGCTAAGCCAAGCTTCAGGTCAATAGCTGTACCTTACAACAGCTCCTTCATAGAAATTTCAAGGATTGGGTACGAGTCCCCTATCACAATTTATCACGTACGATTTCTTCGAAAATATTATAGAGTAATTATGTTTTGTTGAAAGTTTTGCAAGACTCAGTGAAGTTGGTATTCGTCAACGTCAATTACATAGATGGACATCGAGAAAGCCAGAATGTCGTAATGACATTTTAAGTGCGTCCAGCACAAATATCTACGAATTTGCTCCGCATTTGATGCTGCTGACTATTGGCATGTTTCTTGCCGTGACTTCGTTTGTAATAGAGATCGTTGTTGCTAATCATAAGCAAGAAAACCAGTAATTATTGTATATTATTTAAAAAAAATTAATGATTTACAACTGTTTTTAATATCTGGTAATTTATTATATTTAATACACAGAACAATGAATCTGGAGGCTTGCAAAGAAAGTGACGGGAAACTTGCTGTTAACCATGCTTTTGTTCCTTAATTGATGTAAAAGAAAATCTATAATTATTTTTATATGGTAAAGTATTTCATACATTTAAGTAGGCTGGATTGGTCAAAAATTGATATTCTGAATTAAGTTATGATGGACCATACTAATATATTATATAAACACATGACCAATCGAATTTATTAAATGTAAATAATGCTTTCGACATAAATAAATGTTATAATAAAATATTATTTATTCTGTACAGTGCTATGGAAAGAGGAACAAATAAAATGTAGTAAATTCTAATAGCGAGATAAAAATCATAGATGTTCAATTAAATTGATAATTTTTGTTGTAAGTTAGTAAAACAATAAATATTGCTTAATGTTACTGATCAATTTCCCATATTATTTCCTGTAATTTACATATAATATCTATTATACTTATAGCTATAGCTATGAAATGAATAAATCAATAAATTAGGGGGGCTGTGCCCCTCTGCGTGTCTCGCTGCGCTCGACACGCCAACCCCCCCGCTCCTCGCTTCGCTCGTCGCACCACCTTCCACTCTATGTATGTATGTTATAGGCACGATCGCATTTTTCAGGATAACCTTATATTTTCACCAGAGCAAAAATTGCAAAACTTCAAATACTAATAAAAATAGTGTTTTTATTATTATCTACGTTTTTTGTTTCTAATACTTTTATATAAACTAATACCTTGTTATATAGTAACTCTTCAGGAATTGATTGTACATGAAAATGTTAAATGTCAAGTATGGTTTTTTTATATTCTACAACTATTACATACAACTCTTCTGTGTATTTGGGCATTTAAATTCATTTTTGTAGGTCTAACTCGTCAGGAATTGATTGTATATGAAAATGTTAAATGAGAAAAAGTTTTTTTTTTATTATAATCTACAACTTTTACATTTGACATATTTATGTAAAGTTATATCCTATCAACTTATAGACAAGAATCGTCCATTTAATTATCGTCCATGTATGTTTAGGCGTTAAAAATTGTTCTTCTGGATTTAACTCGTCAGGTATTGATTTTACATGAAAATAATAAATGGGGAAAAGTTTTGTTTTATTATGTACAATTTTTACATTTAACATTTATTTGTAAAATCAAATCCTGTCGAATTATATCCCAAAATCCGTCAATTTTTTACATTTTAGCCGTTTTTCTGCATTTGTGTTGGTAAATATTGCTTGTAGCAAAAAACTTTCAACAGAAAAAGGTGTCTTTTAATTAGTTTTAGCAGATAGGCCTGTAGATATTAGGTTAAAATTAATTTTTCTAAACACTAGGCTTGAAAATCGATTTTTTAACACAGCGTGTGCAAAACACTGCTTCTCATGTTCGTTTTCTGTGCGCAAAGCAATATAGATTTACACACTCAGATCGGAGCATGCGCAAAGCATCTGCAGACAAACCTTACTCCTGCGTGAATCATCTGCTTTGCGCACTAGTTACGTAATATACTATGTGATGTAGTGACTTGCTATTAGTGGCCAAAACCCTCTCGATGGCCTAGCCGTCACCCAGTCACTACCTCCGCTCGGCTATC
>JAWWEQ010022434.1:0-28332 GCA_035583055.1 Torymus tubicola | reverse complement strand
TTTTGCACTCTTTGGCTGTGTGTTCTCCTGAGCACTTGCAACACTTTGCACTGTTTTTGCAATTCCTGCCACCGTGGTCAAATCTGGAGCACTTATAACATGGGTTTGTATTTACAATATCATAAATATTACTGCACTAATTTTAAAAATTAACATATTTAGGAAAAAAAATTGGACGATACTAATTTTAATTTAAAAATAATTATTATGTATTCATTTTTATAAGCGTAAATTAAGATTAAACTATTGTAATATTAATCCATAATTTTGGAAAAATAGGTATTAGTATAATCTTTCATAAATTGCCACTTAAAATTAAATGCGATACAAAAAATATCAATATAATTGTAACAAAAAATTACTGATGCTAACAAATTATTTCTACTTGTTGAATCTCTACGAGTAAGAGAGCGATCATCGCAATCTCCCTTAACTCATCACCTCCTATTTGTATCGCGATCGCAAGTCATCCTCGATGACCGCGCCACGACTCGTCCTGCCCGCCCCTATAATTCTAATTAGGCTCGCGAGTCCAATTTCTCACTTACCTCGCGCCCCGTGGTTTAACATACTCCGCGCGGTCTTCTCTCTCTCTCTCTCTCTCTCTCTCTCTCTCTCTCTCTCTCTCTCTCTCTCTCTCTCTCTACGCTGTTCTCGCAGCCGTGCTCTAGGTTGCGCGACTCTCCAGTGTTCATGACTCCCTCCTCGACTCCATATCATGTATATGTGCGTATACGAACGTGTGCGCTGCCCGTTCGGCGTCCTCAGCAATGACAACAATAACAAAGCAGCGCTCACGAGTAGCTGCCTGTGACTCTGTCACAATTTACATAACATATTAAATTTATTAAAACTTGGCAAATAATTTATTTATAATTTTTTTTTAGTTAAATGCAAGCTGTACCACTTCTTAAATGTATAATTTCACAGTGAGATGTCAGATGTCTCAGTGGCAAAGCGGTAAGACTGTTACTCTGTAATCTGAGGATCATGGGTTCGAGCCCAAGTAGTTCAACTAAGAGAGGTTAAATTAAAATTTCTTCAATATATTAATAATTATTGAAGGGTCAGATGGTATGATTGCCGGCCGCGCGTCGCAAAGCAGCTGGCCGCTCGCTACTGTCCGTTCTGCCCCATGGCGGTTCTGGCTCATGGCGGTTTCTAGACCACGTCGATTTTGGCTCACTTGGGTTAACACCCCACGTGCAATTCTGACTCAGTTTAGTTAATACTCCCCGTGCAATTCTGAGCCAGAAATGTCATGCCGATTCTAGCCCACTTTGTTGTGAGCCAGAATCGGTATGGGCCAGAATCTTCATGAGCCATAACCGGCCTGAGGCAGAACCGGTCTAGCTTATCTAATATATATATATACACACTATAGTTTATGTGCACGTTGTCGCGCGCGCCAGCGTGAGTACATATAGCGGCTACTAGTTTCCAACTTTGACGCGATGAATATATATTGAGAGGAGAAATAAAAATAAGATTAGGAGGAAGCAACAGAGTTGAACATGCGTATATACTTCTGTATATTCTGCATATCTATACTTTGCTTTAGGTGTGCGTACATACGATGAACGTATCTTATTTGCGGCAGGTGCAAAAAGGGCGATTGATTAAACTGATAAATCAGCTGATATTTTGTGCTAGCTCTATATACGTATATAGATTGTCACAATGCGCGTATATACAACTAAGCCACGTGTGCATATACACATCTTATATCACTATATATATATATATATACCCATAAACTCTTAAAAACTCGTTTAATCTCTGTAAAATTACTTTAAAAAAAAGCAAAAATTTTGTTGAGTAAGCATATCCCTTTCTCTCTCTCTCTGCCTCTCTCTTCCTTTCTCTTTCATTTTTAAACGTTTATTGAAGATAAGAAAGTTATGAAATCAATCAACAAACTGTCGAGTATTTAAAAATCAGTCAAATTTTCGCGTTGTTTTGTAGTTTTTAGGCGAACAATCAGAATGTTTATTCAATTTTTTTTAGTAATTTTCACTATTCGAATTCATAATTTTTTTTATTATTCTTATGAAATTCGTAAAAATCTCGTAAAGATATTTATTTAAAACAATATTTTCAATTTCCAAGAGAAATAAATTTTTTTTCAATTTTCTTTTATCGCGTCCGGCAAGTATGCGTATTTAGCAGAAAATCAGCGAAAATTTGACTGATTTTTAAATACTCGAAAATTTGTTGATTGATTTCATAACTTTCTTATCTTTAATAAACATTTAAAAATAAAAGAGAGAGATAGAAAGAGAGAGAGAGAGAGAGAGAGAAACGGATATACTTACTCGCCAATATTTTTCTTTTTTTTTTTTAAATAGTATAAACTTATGTAATTAGGTGATTACTGTTATGTAAATACATGCATTAGATACATTCAGTTACAGTCAAAAATATCTAATTCATTTATAATCTACTAAAAATATCGTCATATTACTTTTGTGGATGACTTAAAGTTATACACACAATTACAGAAGCTTGATGCTGTACATCTTTGTCGAATATGTAAGAGTATAATTATGAAGTCAAAATAAATGATTAATGTGATAGTAACACGGCAATTCCGTTTATTGTTCGACTCTCTCTCTCTCTCTCTCTCTCTCCCCTACCCCTCTCTCTATCTCTCTCACGCTTGCGCGCTTTTTAATCTCTCACGATTTTTATATTTTCATTGTTTAAATTATTTACATACGTTATACGTAGTGTAACAGAATTAATATTACACCAATCCTCGTGTATTTAAGATTCTCTTTTTTATTATATATCGGAAGTATTAGGCTTATATTTCAGCGTTTAGCGGCGCTGGCGGTGGATATTTTGCCCAATTTTTGGTTTAGAATGGGATTCTTATTGCCTACGGAAATGGAAACCGAATAGAAAGTAATTATCAAACATAAAATATTAAAGTTGCTTTGATAATAGTATTGGAAAATGAATACAGTTTTCTCTTTCTAAAATCAAATATGAATGGTATATTGTTAGTATTGCCAACCTAAATCGAAGCAAAAAAATGAGCCGGCGAGATAGCATCTTCTTCAACCGGCCGCTGATATAGCGCCTTTTTATTCGGAGGCGACGTTTTAAATTAATTTTTTTTAGTGAATAATTTTAGGTATTTTTTGTTTTAACAAATTGATTAAAGAAAAATTACAAACAATCTAGGAAAGCACCGGCGAGATAGAGAGAAAGAGAGAGAGACCAGCAACAGACATACAATGAAAGCGGTATAGAGTAGAGAGGGAAGTGTAGCATTGGCGAACGAGAGCTGAGTAGGCAGTAGGTGGAGCCTAAGCGGTAGAGAGAGAGAGCCGAGTAGGCAGTAGGCAGAGCCTAGGCGATGGAGAGAACCGAGTAGTTATGGGGCAGCCCGAAGTTTCGCATCACGCGGTCATGGCACCAATAGTCGTTCTTACTCTCCAAGCGCGCCATTAGATGTTTCATATAAAAAAAGATATTTACTAAAGTAAAGTTATACGTTGTCTTCACCAAAAACTTCAGCTAACTAGATATTAGATAAGTATAAATTAACTGAATAAGTATTAAATGTGTAAAATGAATACATACTTTGTGAAATTTTTTTTTCAGATTTACAGCACCAATCATTGTTTGATGACATCCCCCAGACAGTTATTGAAATGAATATGATAAACTCATCAAAATCGTTAAGAGCTGTAGCTGTAGCTCTCGCTACGATAGTTTTTGTGTAGGAAATTTGCATATTTGTTACTTTTATCTCAGTTAAGCGTTCTTTCATAATTAAACAGCATTCTTGCAGTATCCAAAATAGATGCTTTGTGAAATTTTTTTTTTTGGATTTGCAACATTAATCATTGTTAGATGGCATCCTCTAGACAGTTATTGAAGTATGATAGTCGTCACACTTTTTACAATCAGAAATTCGAGTTCGACTCAAAGTGCTGCGCAGTTAACAGAGACAAAAACCTATGACACGTATGTAAGAAATGTTCGGTGAGGCTTTTAATTTTAATACTCACCAGGGATTCAAACATTGCACTCAATTTCTGATTCATGCGTCAACTGCTGTTCGTCACGATTTACTTTCCCTAGTGCAACGACCGTGGAGGCGGCGGGGAACGAGGAATGGTTCGAAGGTGAAATAACAACTCAATAGGTTAAAAGTAAATAATGATAGGTTATATTTAATGGTGTTAAAAGTCGAAAGATATAATGTTCATAGTTCCTAGCTAACGATGTGCCAGCAGGGTGTGCGTAACGTCAGCTGCTCCGAGGACTGGCGTCACGCCCCCTATATTAATCGCATGGTATATTACATCACGCACTTGCCGTATTACACACACTACATGGCAAGTGTATACTTGTTCGGTGCGCGACACGCACACACACACACTAGAGTGACAGGTACGGCGGGCCTGGACAACGGTTAGAAGAAACTAACTCACGGCCCCATAAAAGCGTGCACGCTTACCTTAGCTAAAACGGATTTTCTCGTAAAATCGCTTCCTCGATTGCTCTCTAGAATGGCTGGAGGCGGGCGCACTAGGTCGAGAAGACGGGCGATGCAGCATACGGCAGGTGGAACAAGCCTGTTGTATGGTCTTGTTATTCATCACATCCTTCGCACCACGAGAACGCGATATAACAATTCACAAATTACATTATCAGCTTCAGGGTACTTCACGTATACTCGGCTAAAGTTCAATAAGCAAAACAACTAACAACATGACGTTGTATTTTCGAAATCTCGCAAAGTCGGTATTGCGCGCGCGTTTTTCCGTCAACCGCAGAATGACAACAAGAACATGGATGCCAGGTTTTCGTACGCCAACTCCATGCACGACACCGTTAAAGAAACCGTAAATTCCCAACAGAGCTCTATTGCATCCAAGCTTGAAGAGAGCTTTTCTGAGTATCCTACCTAATCTTACTCAGAAAATCGACACACTCGTATCAAAGGTGGACTCTCTAGAAGCTCTGTTGGCCGAGCGAACTAATCAGTTAAGCGCGATAATGAAAGAATGTGAATTACTTCGCGAGAAAATGAACAATCGTACAGACCTATTAACTTCAACAGTGAAACTCGCCCAGCATCTTTTATTGTACACCGATGCAACAACACTATCGTGAACGACATACTCAATGCTAAACATGAATTTAATTTATTACACACACGTGACCTGGATCTATCTCTCCTTGAACAGAATGACGTACCATTTATTATAGACTCAAAAATTTATTTTAACGAAGTATTGACAAAACGAAAATATATTAACTTTAAAACTCTAAAAGACATCGTCCGAACACTCGATTTTAAGTATACGTGGCACAGGAAAGGCTCATTTCTGGTCAAGTGGTGCGATGGGGAAAGTTCGCATGCGTTTAAATCAACTGCTGATTTAGATTTGTTAGCATCAAAGTACATGCAAAACAAAGCAGAGCGCACTGCAGCCCCATCTAATTCTTCTGCATGACTACTGCGTAAGCCGGAGAGTATAGGAGTAGGTACCAGGAAAGGGCTAAAGGTAGGCTTCCTCAATGCGTGTTCGCTCAAGGTACACTTGGAGGAAATCCGACAATACTTACATAACAATCCGAATTATGATATTTTTCGTGTAGTTGAATCTCGTTGTTACTCTATGCTCGACGATTCAACGGTTAAAAGCAATGGCTATTCGCTCACGAGACAAGACCGCAATACCCATGGTGGCGGTGTTGCTTTATACATTTGCGATGCTTTCCAGTCCACATTACTGACCACCTTTATCATGACCATTACCTCAGGTAAACCGGGCATTGTAGAATATATAATGGGATTTATTACCATTGAAAACGATAAACCGATTTTTTCTTTCTCTAGTTTATCGGCCCCCTGAAGTATCTCTGTCACACAACCCCTTTTTTGAAGACCAACTTAAATTTTACGCTCCTCATTATAATACCAAAATCATTGTGGGTTACTTTCTTGTGTTGTTACTTACTTACTTGTGAGACCTTACTAGCGAATTAGCCTTGAGGGTAGTCGAGCATGGACCAACGAATTTTACTGCTGTGCCTGGTCATGGATCGATGCAATCTCTGTTGACAGCAACGACAGAATAAGTGAAACAGAAAATCGTCCTTATTACAACTCTCACAATCTCATTGGCGTGAAACTTGACAGGTACATTGCTCCGCCACCTTGTTAGTCTTTCACTTACAGAGCTTTCACCAAAATTAGTCCAAACGAATTAAATTCATTATTGAGAAGTTGTGACTGCTCGTCGTTCAATACTGACTCACCAGATCTGACCGATATGCTGACTAAGTTTACCGATAATTTGACTCTTGCTGTGGAATCGCTTGCTCCGCTAAAAACTGATAAAAAATAGACGGATTAAAAAAAATATATCTATAGCAAAGTCTATCGGTAGAAAATAAAGTATAAAATTTTAAATATTCGAAGTAAAAATTAATTAAAGGAATACTTAAATAAAGTTTGAGGAAACTAAGTGCCAATGAATTGGCAGCGGTTTTCAGTTTGTAAAGAAAAAGTTATAAATATGCAACTTACTACATAAGAGTTATCGCAACTAGAGGTATATACAGCTTATACAGCTCTTAACTTTACAGATGATTTTATCACATTTCATGATAATTCGTCCTTTTGAATAACTCCTTGATGTAGCCTCTTCCAGTAGCTATCAGAATCGAACAATAATTACTGGAAATCTGAAAAAGAAATTTCTACAAAGTTTCTATGCTTTATAGAAATTTAATATTTATTCAGTTAATTTTTACTTATCTAATACATATCCAGTTGGTTGAAGTTTTGGGTGAACACAAAGTTCAAGTTGGCCGAATGTGTATGTCAATGAAACTAACCCGAAATACATGACACATTCAAAAATAAAAGCAAGTGGGTACACAGAGCAACCAACACTGACAATTGACGCTGCGAGGCAACGATCACAGCGCATCTTCGTGGCGCCTTGCAGCGGCTTCTTTCACATTTTTTACCAACTCGTTCGCGCTCGAGCGCGCGATTTGAGTTCATGAATTTCATTTAAAATTTTCGTATGCGTTTAAATTACGTATATGTGGCGCCTCTGTCTGGGGGTGATGACATCAGCACACACATCAAATATGAAATATAAATATTAAATCGCTTTTTCATAGTATTCTTTGTCAAAAATTAATTATAAAATTATTTTTTAAATATTAAATTAACATTTTAAAATATTAATTTTTTTTCATTAACTCTAAAATTGGTTCTAAGTTATTGGTTCTTGATGTAGCTTACGTTTGCGTGATAAGATCCAAATTGGTAGAAACTGGTGGCACGTTCCTATAGAAGTTTATTGAAATTTTTGCTTATATCTTCGGTAATTTTTCAAATATGTCACTTAAACTTTTTTATAAGATTAGAATAATGTAAAGAATCGAAAAATCAAATAAAAAAAATATTGATTTTCTCGAAATTTAAAGGTGTCCTCCCCCCTTAATAAAAGGTCGGTTTAATTAGTGATTGAAATTTTTATTTGTATAAAGCCTATAAATCTACAAACCTTAAACCTACATATCCCAAACCCTTAAACCCCAAGCCCAAAACCTCAAACCCACAAACCCCAAACCCCAAATCTATAAACCACAAATCTTAAACCTACATATCCCAAACACACAAACCCCAAACCCATAAACCTCAAGTCCCAAACACAGAAACCCCAAGCCTATAAACCCCAAATCCCAAGCCTGTAAATCCCAAACCGACAAACCTTAAGCCTATATATCCCAAACCCACAAAACTCAAGCCCCAAGCTCATAAAGCCAAAACCTACAAACCACAAACACCGAGCCCACAGACCCCAAACCCAACCCATAAACCACAAGGTTTGTGGGTTTCGGATATGTATGCTTAAGGTTGGTGAGTTTATGGGCTTGGGGTTTGTGGGTTTGGAATATATAGGCTTAAGGTTTGTGGGTTTATAGGCTTAGAGTTTGGGGTCTATGGGCTTGGGGTTTGTGGATTTGGGATTTTGGATTTATGGGCTTGGGGTTTGTGGGTTTGGGAAATATAGGTTTAAGGTTTGTGGATTTACAAGCTTGGGGTTTGTGGGTTTGGGATACAGAGTTTGTGGGTATAAGGTTTACAAGCTAAGAGAACATGCTGAAAAATCGTTTTTTTGCCTATTTTTTGCAATTGCAGAAAAATCCTGATGTTCCAGAGTAGGAGTATGTAGGAGAAGTGCATTTATCTTATGCAAGTTGATTTTTGGATTAGTGGTCCTGTGTAATTTAAAGGGTCCAAACTCGTTTTCGCTACGCCATAAAATGTTTTTAGATTAATTAAAATCAATTATCTTGGTTACTATTATTAAATTATTAAAGCCTTGAAGACTGAATGCTGAGTACTTCGTTAGCACATGTTATAGTAGCCAACATTTTAGAAGAATTTTCGAGGTAAATGTTGATAGATCAAGATGGCGAGAAGCGTTGAATCGTCTAGCAGGTTAAGTTTTTATTGTCAGCTATAAACTATTTTATATTTTTATAACAGTATTAATTTGAAGAGACTGAAATTAGTGAGTGACGGTGTGATTATGAATGTATATATATTAGAACATTGTATTTTTTTAAATAATTGTTTACTGAATATGCTGATGTATTAATATTTTGTAATATCTATTTTTTACAATAAAATAAATACTTATACTTATACTTATAACATCTACGACACGCGAAGAGTAGCGCAATTTTACAGAAAGAGGAGAAGGACAATCAAAACTCGCAATATCAGAGCTGATCTTACAATTCTTCTTATTTATGAAGTTTGTGTTACATATTTGGGTGGGTTCCGAAAAGGCGAACTTTCACTTCGTATTTGTAGCAAAATATCGAATTTTTTTTCTCCGAATTACGTTATTTACTCATGACCTTTTTAACGAATGCATGTAAGGAAGTATAGTCTGATTAGATGTGCATTGAGCCGTGAACATATTCTGCGCAACTGCAGACACAATTAGAGTGCTATCCAGCACACTCGGGAAACATGCACAAGCATTCCGGGAGGAACAATTATTATTCTTAAATTATACAAGCCTGTTTACGTACATTAACCTGGCTCCCACTGACGACCTTCACACTACGCAGATTTTGTTAAACGATCACCATAAAAAGTCAAGATGAAGAGCGAACAAGATGATTGCTGCAGCAGTTGTAGACACGGGCCAGTACCCAGAAATTTTCGCAGAATAGTGTATATTAGAAATTTCGCTACCGATTTTTAATCATTACGTCACTCACACACGTCGCACAATGGTCCAGAAAAAGATGATTGACGAGCAAAATCGAAAAAAAAATTTTCCTGGGAATATTTTAATGCTGAATACTATTTCTGATACTTTAAATAAGAACTAAAAGTGCATTTTTAAGAGCTAATGCCTGGATAGTCTGTATGTAGCAAGTGTTTTTATACAAATTAACTAATGAAATTATTTTTTCTTTAAGAGGATCTTACACCTATCCTATTTTCTTCAAAAAATGACCTGAAAAAACAATTTAAAATATTAATACATATAAAATACATAAAAATATTATAAATATAACTAATTATTGTTAAAAAAAAATGAAAACCAGATCTCTAAGCCCATTTTAATAAGAGCTATGATTTTTAAAAAAAATAAAGTTTGGCGTAGACTTTCTCAGGCGCAACTGGATGGATTTTCATGGGGTGAAGCTTAAAATACTTGTTTTACATTCAACTCTGCGCCAAAGCTCCAGTTTTTGGAAATTTTGTCTCTATTTTTTTAATGCAAAAAACCACTTTTTTTTTGTTAATTTTTGTAGTTTTTATGGTTTTTTGCATTAAAAAAATACTTAGTGACAGAATTTCCAAAAACTGGAGCTTTGGCGCAGAGTTGAATGTAAAACAACTATTTGAAATTTTACCCCATGAAAATCCATCCAGTTGCGCCTGAGAAAGTCTATGCCAAAGTTTTAAAAATGATGTTTTCAATAAATAGCCTTTAATCTTCGTGTTAAAAAAATAATTAAAATGAATGATTTTCATCTCCCCAATTTTTCTCTATCCTGAAACATATAAAGTACATATAGTTAATAAATATACTATGCAGTTTGGAAAAAAAATATGTGGCTTACCATGTTCTTAATGTAAATGTATCAGCATGTACAGATACAAGCTGTCAAACAGTACTGGGCAGTATTCACAAGTTAAACATCTTCTATACATCAATGTAACTTGTTAAGTAGGTACAAATTTCTGTAAAAAATAATTATTTTAAATCAGTTGCTACAATAAAATAAGCTGCTGCGATTAAAGTATTAAACGAATCACATGAAACATACACATAAAAGGAAAATAGCAATTCAAAATTTACTCTAATACTATGAAAGTAAAGCATATAAAGAAGAATAAAAAATCTTTAATATATTGGATATCCGAAGAAAATTTTAATCACTACAAGAGAAATTTAATGCTGATTATGAAAAATGCTTGATAGTGAAAAGAAAGTAATAAATATGATAAACATCCAGTTGGTTGAAGTTTTGGGTAAACACAAGGTACAGCTTGGCTGAATGAAACTACTTAATCGCAAATGACACATCAAAATAAAAACATGTGGCCGCACAGAGTAGCCGACACTGACAGTTGTCGCTGCGAGGCAGCGATCAGCATGTTCGTGGCGCCTCGCGGCTTGCAGCGGCGACTTTCACGAATTTGAGTTCACGAATATCATTTAAAATTTCATATGCATTTAAATTACGTATATATGTATATAAAATATATTAACATTAAATCAATTAACGTATTTTCTCAGTTTGGTATCTAATCAAAACGCTTTTTTGAGGTATTTTTTTGTTAAAAATACATTAAAAAATTATTTTTATAAATTTTAAATTAATATTTTAAAATATTAAGTTTCTTTCTCTTAACCGTAAAATTGATTGTAAGAAATTGGTTCTTGATTTGGCTTACGTTTGCGATAAAAATCTAATTGGTTGAAACCGGTGGTATGTTCCTACACTGTAAGAAAATTTCCATATATATAGATATACAATGTGTACATTTGGAAACTCAAAATGTAAACACAGTATATCTATATATGGAAGTTTTCTAACAGTGTATAGAAGTTTATTGACATTTTTGCTTATATTTTCGCTAATTTTTCAAATATATCACTCAAACCTTTAATATAATAATAATAATATATACAATCAAAAAATCAAATAAAAAAATATGGATTTTTTTCCAAATTTATAGGTTTAAGACCTCCTTAATTAATTTATATGGTATACAAATTTTCATTAGAAAATAGATAATGTTTTTTTTTATGAAACTAATAAATATTTTATTTTATTTTTTAGCATAAATATCTCATTTTTTATACTATTACTTTGATATATACTTTATCACTAACTCATTACAGTTAAGAATAGTATATTACGCAACTAATGCGCAAAGCACCTCGCTGCGCTCGGGCGACAAACCCGATTCATGCGTGAATGCTTTGCGCACGCTCTGATCTGAGTGTGTAAATCTATTGCTTTGCGCACTGAAAACAAGTATGAGAAGCAGTGTTTTGCGCACACTGTGTTAAAAAAGTAATTTGTTTCATCAAACAAGTAAAAAATTTATAACTTTAAAATCACAAAAGTAATTTTGGCTGTAGTTGGCCCCAGCTACCCCTTTTTGAGAAATACGATGTCAAATTCGAAAATTTGTCGTTACTCAATATTTCAATTAACCAAAAAATCAACAATCTCCAACAAAAAACTTTCATGATTGAGAAATAATAATTGTTGTAATAACATGTAATGATTCAATGTTTCTCTTTCTGTCTCTCTCTTTCCTAGTCGTGTTTATGGTGAGCTAGCATATATTATTATATTAAATACGTTAAGCTCTCCTTAATCTGACGGGAATGCGGAGAGCGGGGAGAGCATTGGGGGGCCTAGCAAGCACTCGCAGTGAAAACTCTTGCTCTCTCCAGTCCGGGCCGCCGATGGATCCACACCTTCAAGGGGTGTTACTCCCACAATTGTAAGAAGTATAAAATTTAATAAATCTGTTAGTGACGCAGCCAATTCGCTGATTGCGGAATCACTCTTTGGTTAAATAAGGGCTCTTTGGTTAAATAAGATAGTTATCATTCCGAAGGTGTGTGGTGGCGGACCCGGATGGAGAGCAACCGAATCTTCTTGCCAAAAAAGGTAAGTTGCACCGATTATATTAAAATTGTATTAGAATAGTATCATATTTGATAAATTAGAATAGACTTTACTTAAATTAGATAGACAAATATTAGTTTAAAACTTAATAATATAACTATGTAAAAATTTAAATATTAGATTTTAAAATTATTAAAATAAGTATTCGTTCAATATTAATTATTTTAATAAAGAACCTTTAAATAATATTACTAAATAAACAGTAAGAAAAACGGTTACAAAATCTTATTTATAAAAATGGTTTCTAGTTTCAACGACATATAATACCAGGAGACCCGGAAATTTCAAAAACTTATTTCTTATATAAAAAATGATCTGTGAACCGAATTAAGGTTAAATGTTAACAAGTCGCAAACTCTTATATCTACAGCCGTACCCTGGTTCTGTAAGAATTAAATAAATGTTATAAATGGTTAATATTTTGAGCAGATTGATCAAATATTGTCTAAAAAACATATGTTCAATAGTATATTACGCACCGTGGGAGGAAAAAACTTGGACAGTCTATATCTCGTGCAAACACGAGATGTGGGCTGTCCGATTTTACTTCCGTGAAGCGTATACTATTTTTCCTCGCATCAAGGCCGAAAATGCCATATTCTCGTTTTTGCGCCGGGAGCGAATGTGGTTCTTTCGACCCGGCGGGAGGAAATAGTACATTACGCTACAAGGGCGTAATCCCCGCGTGCTTGCGACCCTGGGAGAGAATGCCTTCCTTCCCGCCCGCGTTGCGTATACTATTTTTTCTGATGTATTCTCTGGAGGAAAGTACATTATTGTCTTCTCACCCTGATCTCAGGGTCTTAAATGGTACATAACCTCACGCCTGAAACTGCAAGGCTTGTGCGCGTTTCTAATTTTCTGCCGACTAGCGCCGCCTGCAGATGGTTTTCAGCCCAAACGAAGCGAGGGCTGCAACACGCAGGCGGCGCCAGCCGGGCCGAAAATTAGAGAAACGCGCACAAGCCTCGCAGTTTCAGGCGTGAGGTTATGTACCACTTTCGGGCGTGAGAGCAGGGTGGGAAGACAACACTTTCCGACAGGGTATGAGAAAAAAATATTTTCACAGTAAAAATGCTAATTCTACGCCAAATTTCAAAAACAATACGTAACGTGCGTTATTTGAATTCTTTTAATATTACATCATTAGACGTAACATAACAATTTATTAAAGTGAAAGATTATTTATTTAATGTTAAATATCCATTTTTTCATTATATTCATCCATAAATTCGAGAGATATTTAAGGTTCATCTTTTATAACATTTTTTATTAAATCATCTTTTCAATATAATCATTTTGAATTTTCGTAATTAATTAATTATTTCAAAAAATTAAATAAGTAATCAATACATCAATTTTAAGAAGCTACGTGTCAATATATTGGCAGTGATTTCCAGATGTTCTTCGTACTTCAAAACTAATATGTCTTATAAAAACAACAAAAATACATAATTCAACTTACTTCGTTTTGCTTTCCCCTAGTTTTCTGTGCCATTACAAGTCGAAAATCCGTTTATGTTTCCACTTTTAACGTCCGAGAGAAGATTTTTTCGTGAGTGCTTCGCTTCGCTGGTGCAGTAATTAACTTAAGAAGAAATCTTTTCATGAGAGCAATAATTATCGGCGGAAAGAATCTCCTTTTGTTCCCGGTTGTATATATTAGTATGTTATACAACCCGTGTGTAAAATTCGATATCTTCTGAACTTAAGGTGGTTCTATGAAAATGAGGTTGAATGCGTAGTCTTCAGAAAAATATATATTATTTCTCAGATTTTGAAAAATTTTTTGATATTTTTTTTAACCTAGGTTGCCACGAACATTTTTGAGTAAAAAATTCTTAAAAATGTATATTTTTACATGGCAATGCATGGCCATGTCAATAGAATCTAAACTGATGAAGAGTAGGGCGAATTGCCCGGTTGAATTATTTCGTCCTTCAATAATTTTCTTATTTGATTTTGAATCTCTTCTTTTAAATAATACGGTTAACAAAAATTTTTTACATATATGAGTTGGTCATTCTTAGTTCTAATATCATGGGTGACTGCTGTTGTTTTAGATAATAGGTGACTGCTGTTGTTTTAGACAATTTTTCTTTTTCGTTATAGAAATCTCCATACTTGCGACATAACGTCATAATTTTCTCTTTTTCCTCCTTGTTCATATGATTTGTTCTTATTTGCGTTGTCACATCTTGATGATGATTCACTTTAATAGTTATACATTTGTCTGGGACATTTTTAAAGTAATTTATTTCAAATTTCGGAGTACTCAATAATTCATTTTTATAATCAACATCTGCATTTAATTGTTCTAAATCTCTATGACCGATTAAACAATCATAATATAAATGCCAGGGTGATATGTGGAAAGTTATAGGCGTTTCGTCTCCTAATTCTCGTAAAATTGGATAAGTTAAAGCATGGGCTCCTTTTGTAATTTTATGTATTGATTTAATTTCGAATTTATGTGGAAAAATATAATTTAAAAATAATTTACGAGCTATCTCCGGATTAATAATTGATGAAGACGCTCCCGAATCAATAGTATTTTTAATGGTGGTTTAGATGTAATAATGTGTGGCAATTCGGGTGAACTTCCGATATTATTTAAGTTTATTACTTCATTTTCCTCTGAAGTTGAATCTTGTGAAAAATTTTCATAATCGATCGTTTCTTCGGTTTGAATATCCTGATGTTGTTCCTCTTGATTTATAGTTTCTTTATGGATTCATGTTGATCTTGTTGGCAATGAAGTTCTTCTGAGACAAAATTTGGAGGTCCTGTGCTCTTAAAGAACTTGTTGTTTTTTGGTGGAAAATTATTTCTTTGTTGACTCGAATGATTTATTGATGCGAAATTATTATTTTGTAAATTATTGTTAGGTCTTGCATTACTGGTATTCGGTCTATTAGTGTTTCTCGTGTTAACAGATATCGGTGTAGATCGATAATTTTGATTTTGATTTCTAGTGTTTTGTCTATTTCCAAAAATTGGTGCAAAGGACATATATGTTCCAAATAGACGAGATTGAATTTTCGACGTTCTTGGAGTATTAAAAACATTTTTTGGTTTAGTTTCTTTTTGACTTTCTTTTTGTCGCATAAAATTAAAAAATGCCGCTTGCTGTTCATTGTTATCATATATCCTGCACTCTTGTAAACATTCGCCAAGGTTCTCAAATTTATGACGTATCAAATGCGAATGGTAGGGTTCTTTTATTCCGTTTATAAAAACGCACTTTGCAATGTTATCGTAAAAATAATTTTTTACAGCAATAATATTATTATCATTAATATTTATTTGCAAATGTTCTTTAATTTTATTTAGACGAGATAAGACTTCGTCGGCATATTTTTCATAATTTTGACTATTCGTTAGAAAGCAGGTGTTAAGTTTATTAAATAATAATTCTTTGGAACTAGGGTCGCTAAATTTACGAGTTAAAAGTTCTTTACATTGATTCCATTTCGTTGGTTTATTCACAACTATTAATTCTAATGCTTCTCCGCGTATTTCAGATTTAATTAGGGCAAATAACGACTCATTTATTACTTTATCGGCTGTAGCAAGATTTTCAATAAATTCGTCACACGTTTGAATAAAATGAGAAAGAAATCGCGTTCCTCCTTCATATATCGGAATCGCGTCACGTCAAATGGCTAATCTCAATTTAAACTGTTCTACAGTATTTTGAGCCATTTATGGGATTGGGCCGGGACTGAGCTGGTTGGTTAGCCAGATCGGTCGACGTCCTTCTGAAGAAAACACGATTCCTAGATAATCTCAGGAATCTTCTCTGGAGAGCGCACGTAATGGGTGACCATTGATGGTGAATGCGCGCTCAGCATCTTCTACGACCCTCCTGCGACCGCCATCGCCGATGATCGAAACCGCGTGGCATTTACTGGTGTTCAGGAGAAGACCACAAGTCCTCAGGAAAGCAGTTGTATGGTCGAGTAGAAGCTGCAGTCCAACCGGCGAGTCAGCAAGTAGTACTAGATCATCAGCGAAGGCCATAGCACGCACAGTCCTATTGTTATAAGTGGAGCCGCATTCCTGTAGAAGTGAGCGGAGCAGATGATCTATAATCAGATTGAATATCACAGATGATAGGGGATCCCCCTGCTTCACTCCTCTTGTTACTTTAATCAGCTGTGATGACCAGTTCGTGCCCGATATCGTCGTGGTGCTGCTGGCGTAAAGGTTCTTGAGGTAGCCGATTAGAAGAAGAGGGAGGCCAGCTACTTCCGCTGCCTCCATGATAGCACTATGTTCCACGCTATCGAAGGCCTTCATGAGATCTAGCGTTGCCACGTAGGTGGACTTGAACGTTTGATACCGACTGTGTAGGAGGGCGTCAAGGGGCACGGTGTTGTCCCGGCAGCCAACCATCCCGGCTCGAAAGGGTCTCTGTTGATCGTCCATCTCAATCGTGGCGTCTATTCTTTGCGCTAGAATCTTGTGGAGAACTCTAGCGAGGACGGAGGAGATGGAGATAGGTCTGAAGTCTCCTGGCAGAGTGGCTTGAGATTTCTTGGAAATGAAGATGGTCCTGGTCTCTCGCAGAGCACCTATGTTTCGGTACTCGCTCGCTCTTGTAAGCAGTGACCATTTGAAGGGGTAATAGAGGAGATAGTCTATCCTCTCAACATGTTGAAGCTAGGGTTAATACATGTTTTTCGCGTTCCTGCGCAGCCATGTGGCATACCTCGATCTACCTTTTATTCCTATTTGAGGTTGCTTTATCCTTATTTTCCCCCTTAATATTCCACTCCACAATCCCACCAGTGACAATGATTACTTTTCATTTGCACCAATTGCAACGAGTAGTACGAGAGTTTATGTAGGACCTAGGGTGTAAATGTTAACTACGGTATGGCTCGATTACTATAATTACTACAAAAACAAAAAAAAAGAGTTTTACTAAATATGATTCAATAAAACAAGTTTCAATAATATTCAATTAAATTTCTAATAAAAAAAGGTTTCAATAAGTATGATTCAATAAAACAAGTTTCAACAATATTCAAATTAAACTTCTATGCTTACAATAACCACAGAGGATCCTACTCATCGTAACATCTACTTAATAATTTTCTTTGGTAACACGATTATTACGACTTTCGCGAACTACTACGAATAATATCTTGGACCGATTCCGTGACACCGACAATTGTGTCCGGAATGTTTTACCAGAGAAGGTTATGCATCACGTTTGGGAGATCACGTATGAACTACTTACTTCACCCAAACTCTTAGCACCGATAACTATTGTGCTAAAAGCCTTAACAAGGGATTTGTAACTTGATGCCTTCACTATTTCAGGACGTCTCTCTACTCCTCCTCAAATCGTCAACAAAAATGCGAAGAAAAGAAAAAACATACCAGAATCTTTGGACACTAGACGGCAAACTCATTGGTCCATCAAGAAAGAATCTGGGGCTTTAGGAAAAAGATCTTTATTACGATTTTCAACAAAGTCCAAGTATACCACAAAATCAAAGAGTTCCTACAAAAGTTTCGATAAATGTTTCGATAAATGTTTCGATAAATGTAGGTAAGAGTTTCGATAAGGGGCATTTTTAGGCTTAGGTTAACTACTGAGATTCTTACCTATCTTTCGTGGAACCATTCGATAACCTAACATTCTGGCCTACTTCCTTAAATCGTTGCTCGCGCTAATATCACAAGTCTTATCAGACTTTCCTCTCCTTCTGGACCACTCATCTCCCAAGAGAACATGAGGCCAGGGATCGAGCTCGATATACAGGTTAAGGGTTGTCTAGAATAGCATCCGATTTTCAACAACAACAACAACAACTTTACCTTCTCAGACTTCTATCGGTAACTGCGACGACCGAGTTTCTCAAAAGAATAAGTGTAACCTCATCTGATCAACCTTATCCTTAACATCCTTGAGCCCCAACAATTTGGCTGCTAGGTGATCCTCACACCGAACAAGGTATGATGTCACATTTCAGAGATCACATCCGATCCCCTCAATTTCACCCTAACTATAAGCAACGGCAACTATTTACATACTATTTATCTACTATGCTAAGCAACTTTATATGCGATTAGTGATATGGTATTTCTACTTGTTCAAATCGTTTTTCTTTTGACAAGCACCATGTGTCACAACGTGACGAGAAAAAAAAGTTCCGATGGGATAAGGCGTTTCAATATTAGTTAAGCAGTTGCTCGACGAAGGGGCCTGATTCCAATAAATTTTTCAAGTAGGTCCTGACGTACTAACAGACTGACTCATCAAGAAACAAAAATAATTTTGAACGATACGATAGCGAGTTATCTTAGGGCCAAAATGGTCTACACGAGGAGGATTATGATATTCGAATGATATTCGTTCTCTGCCTGCCTCCAAAACAACTAACTCACACCTATCCAAGTCCGAGAATTCTTGGCTGAGCACTGCTCCTAATTGCCTATCGCTCGCATCCATCTGCCGAACGAAGGGAAGACTTGGATTGGATTGGGTCGCGCCAATGCGGCTACTTGCACAAGCAGGAGGCGTGACGTATCGAATGCCTTCTACTGCTCCCTCTCCCAAAATTAATGAACATTCTTTTTGGGCAAGATAACAGGACAACTACTCTTAGGACAGCTGTTACGAATTTCGCGGAGATGCATTTGCCTTTCCGTTTTATTGGAAGGTGTCCTTGCACATCAATTTTATGCGACGTCATCCGCGCGGGTTTGGTATTCCCATACGACGTTTCGACAAGTGCACGGAGAAAAAACTGGTTCGATTTTTGCAAGCGACTGCTGGACCTATTTTCGTTGTAAACGTTCCTTGCTACGTTGGCAACCGACGTCTTGCGGTAGTGGCAGCAGTACGTGGTATGGAAAATCTGAAATGCACGGGCAAATGACGCAACAGGTATCTAGCGTCATTAGCATAACCGATCTCCCGTTTTCGAAGGTGACTTCATGCTATGGCGTCGGGTTCCAGTTTGTCTTTTGTTTTGCGACAACACGTTGCATACAACCATTAATAACCATAACAACTCGTTATGACTTATAAAAATATTGTCATTTTCATGTATTATCAGCAAAGTTAATAAAAAAGTATACATTTCTTAAATAAACTCGTATATTTTGAAATTTACAGTATAATACAATCTAATTATACAAATGTGCATAATAATAACGTTTAGTTACGCAGACAACATCTATATTTCATTCACAATATCTGTAACTATACACAGTGAGACCTATATACGGCTATTAATCGCAAGCGAGACTTTCTTATTTGGACGGTCACCGTTTGGAAAATATGCACGGCTCACTTTCGTAAAATGGTGACGCCACTCTCGTAATTCCCATGCATTACTTGCCTTCATAGCAACAGTTAACTTCTATTTTAGTTTCATATATCTATCTATTTTTACATGAATTATACCTTGGAATTATCGCAACAGATGCTGCTAGGTTAGCACGGAAAACGAAGCCATTTTTTCAAAAAGAGCTCTTGCATAAAATCATGTCATCTTGACTAACGGAAATCGAATCAGATTTTTCTCCGTGTGGCTCTGCTTTTACTCGTAAAGGTATTCTTTCCTCCTGTGGCAACTCAGCCACCCCATCAATGGTTGCAACTGCCAGAATGGAGGTTCGATCCTTGTTTTTAGGGTTGCAAAGATGGACAATGACTTTTGCAGTGTACCAAGTGCGATCTGCAAAATTGATTCGCATTTGGAGGCGCTCCATCAGGTCCATTCCTACGATAAATTCATAATTAAGGGATTTCTATACTTTAATGCGAGCGGAAACCTCTTCACTGTCTATGATGAATGTTAATTCCACTTCCCCTACTATTTTATCCGTCTGCCCAGTTGCCATGGCCATGTAAGTTTAGCAAGGGTTTATGCGAGATTTGACTAACTCAGCTGGCTTTGAGCATAGAAACGAGGCTACAGCACCACTATCGAGTAGTGCAGGAAAGATGTGACTGAATTTCGATATTGACGTAAAGTCGATTATTCATATTTTTCACCTCTGCGTCTGAATCCCACAGAATTGAGGCAAAACAAGTTTTAATTAAGGTTCTATCCGCCTGAATCGGTGAGTCTATTGAAGCTAACGCACTACTACTAACCAACGACGAGTTTTGATTCTTATCTACTTCTTGTGTCCTTTGTGCTTCTTTGCTGAACTTTGGACATGTTGTCGTTACAACTCCGGGATAACCACAACGATAACATAAAATGCCTTGTTTCTTTGAGCAATATCTCGCCCAGTATCCCCGTTTCTTGCACACCCAGCATGTGTCCGCTATTCCGCTATTTCCCATTGTGAGTGGGTTGGTTGACGAACTATTACTTCTGACTAAAGGGGGTTGCTGCGTTTTCTGACTTCCTCCTTTGTCACCTTTTGGTTTTGCGAGGTGGTTTTTCGCTTTTCCTACTGGCGTGTCAATTGGAGGTATGTCATTACGATGTTTTGATATTGTGTATCCTTTTGATGTTTCTTCCATTGCCGCTACGCTCTGCTCCACCCTCTCCTCTGTGGTATTTATAGCTGCAGCCTTTACTCGCTTCTTTACTTTTCATGCAAAGTTTGGAAAAAGAGATACTTCCGAAGGTGGTAGAGGCCGATAGGTCTTCTACCTTTCTCTCCTAACTTCTTCTCTTTGTCTCAGGATTTTTCTTTATGGACTCTAGTTCGAAAACTAGGGTTATTTAAAAAGAAATCTGAGACATGTGTCTTATTATTTATAAAAAAAAGAGTACCTTCAGGAGTTTCAGTCAAATCCAGGACCCGCAGCCCTGGCGTGCCTCTTGTCATATCAATAATAGTGATGTACAGTAAAATGTTACTATTTATTATATTAAATGTTAATTATCTTTTTCAATTTATATGTATAAATTAATTATATTCAGTTAAATATATACGTGTTTCTAAAATATTATAGTGTAAATGTTTCTATTCTATGTAAAATAATTTTTTTTTTTCGATGAGTAAATTAATGATTTTGCTTATGTATTTTTTGCGGGAGGCGGGGCCTTCATTAAGTTAAAAAACGAAGCAAAATTTTGAAATAACTTATATGAACTTTTTTCCCGTAATTTTTTGCAGAATTTAGTTATATTTTTTCAGAACCGTATAAGATTTTTATTAAAAAATCAATAATTGAATGAATTTTTTAAGATCCAAAAATGATCGCAAATCATTCCAGTCCACTTTTGGAAAATGACAATATATCTTCATGAATTTTTTCGTAGAGAAAGTCCTAATAAAACTTTTATTTTTTTAAATATATCTGTTTTATTTGCATGTATGTGAGTGAAAGCATATACACACGGCTTCAAAACAATTTTCATTGAAAAAATAAGAAAATTTTATATAAGAAAAGTATTTTTACGTTTATTATGAAAAATTCGTCCCTGATGTGTTATAAATTCGTTAAAATCGGGAAAAATGCAAAAAATCTTCAAAATTCAGATTTTGACCTCTCATATATCCAAACGTATAAGTCGAAAAATCTGAGAAAATCAGGGGTATCCGGAATAAATTGCAGAACATTTTTTTAGAGTTTTAAGTACATTGATTTTTTGACCTCTCGATTTGACAGATTAAACAAAAACTTGTAGTTTAAGAAGTCATGTTCCCGTGTACATGTAGTACGATGCTTCCTCAGGCTTCGTAACTCTAACTTGACTTCGGAACGGAACCAGCTCTTTCGCGTAAAAAATAAGCTGTTAATAGCAAATTATTTCTGTAAAAACTTGAATTTTATTAAGAAACATTAAACTGAAAAAAAAACCACAGTACTATATGAACTATATTATACGATTCCCTTACTCTGTATATTTAAAATCTTTATATAACCTAAACGAATAAATATATTTTTTTTAAATCATTTTAATTTTAAAAATTAATAAAAAAATAAGCTATTGATCGTTGATAAAGACTGATTATTTACTAAGATATAGCTACCAAAAAAATTTTAGAACAAAAATTTAAATCGTTATATCTTTCTATCTAAAATGTTTCGTAAGCTATTCATGGAACTCGATCGAAATATATAAAAAATCTATCTCTTCTCAAAATTTCAATTAGATATAAATTATTTCAATCTTTAAAAACTAGTTGCCAGAATAAATTAAAATTGTTTACAGATAGCAGCTATTTATATTCTACATTATGATGGTCTTTCAAAAACAATTATTTAGTTTGGAAGTTATAAGATTTTTATTTAAATAGTCGTTTTTTGTTTAATAAAAAAGCCATAATAGTTCGGGTAATTTTTTTTAGAAAGTATAAGTATTTGTACGGTCTTTGAAATGCTTTTGGTCCGATTCAAATATCTTAATCCTAAAATAAAGCAGAAATTAATTTTTTTTAAATCAAAAATTTACTTTAAAACGAACCTACATACACACATACATACACGCACGTACACTCAAAAAATTATTATCACAAAGCTTTTTCTAGAAGGAAACAAAAACTTTAACATAAAATGATGTACCTGTGAACACAGGTATTGTTTACTAAAAAAGTAGTGACTCGAAAACAAATATTTTTTTTCAAATTTAAGCTTAAATCGTTTCTTAAAGGATTACCTCGAGATTTGGCATAGAATAACTGTGAAATAAATCATTAGTAAAGAGTAACATGTAATTGTAGAATTCAACATTCCCTTCGAATAACAATGAATTTTGTCGCTTTTATACATTGGGGTTGAGTAAAAAATAAACATTTTAAAGAATTAGTTCTCTGAAAAGCGATACCTGTTTTTGCCGTTAAAGGATTCACAATTTCAAAATTTTTTTCAGTGATCAAATCCTACTTCTTTTCAGTGCTATATCCATCATATTAAAAAAAAATATTTTATAAGATTCCTTTAATTCTTTTGTGACAATCAATAAAAATATTTTAGTAGATATCCGGTATCAAAGGAAATTGATTGCATTTAAGAAATGTCTTGATAATTTGACCGACCATCTATGTATATTTATATGTACATGAGAAAGAGACTAAGAGAGAGAGAGAGGGGGGGAGAGAGGGAAAGAGAGAGAGAGAGCGAGAGTGAGAGAGAGCGAGAGAGAGGGAGAGAAAGAGAGAGGTAATAGAGACAGGTAATATAGAGAAAGAGAGAGGATAAGGGGGACAATTCACGCGCTTGAAAATCGTACAGACGGAATATAGGAGAGGAAATGGGTCAGTAATAACAGTATAAATGACTGGCTGATCACTTGTTGAATTATCGATAATGGAGATAAACCAACAAGAGTGGTTTGCCTTGAAGCCTAGGGGACGATGCAACCTGTAACTGCAAAACCACAAGCGAGGCAGATTAGCCTCTCTATACTATCACCTTCAAAATAATACGCTCTCCAGTACACCACAGAATTTTTGTATATCAACATACGCTCGCGCTATTTTTCAAACACCTGCTGTTACTGTGCGAAAATCAAAAGACTGTATATAAAGTTTTAACTTAAGCTATAGATGGTTAAAATCGGACAATTCAGTGCAAAGTTTCATGCATTTGAAAATCGTAAAAAATCACGAAAATGAGCTTTTTGTGACAAGGGAACTATCCGAACTGAGAAATTCCAAAAAATTCCAAAACTATATTAAATAGTAGTTGTCAACGTAACATTCACGAAATTATTCTTTTTATCGGCAGTGAAGCCCTTTGTAAGGATTAAAATTACATTTAAAGTTGAGACTCAAAACGTTTTTTCAACATATCTCGACTGCTACTGAATTATTTCCAATAAAAAAAATGTGGAAAAGTTTCTAATAAAAAATACAAGAAAACCATAGTAGTTTGAATATTAAAGGTTGCATCTTTTGCTTATTTTTTAGAGGGATAAATTGTGTTTTTTCAAGCATAATTTTATCATCAAAATTCAGAAAATAATATAAAATGGATTAAATTATTATTTTTCCTAATTGCACAAACAAATAAATGAGTTAGGTATTGCACATTTCTTTTTGACGAGATCCTTAAGTGGGTAAACTACCCCTAACATTGATAAATTAGCTATTTTGTTTCAGCGATTAGTGTTTTCTTTAAAATTTACATACATGAGGTTCTTGAGGTTGTTGATTACAAATCTGTCGTTAGATTTGGGAAATTCAAAATGGTATTTTCTATATGGCAGAAACAATTTCTAGAAATATTTTTAATTTTTCTAATGACATAATTAATCATTTAAAACAATTAACAATTAAAAAGTTGTAAATATCAGATTAATTCAAGTTTATGTGTAATTCTTAATTACACTGTTAGAAAACTTCCATGTATATAGATATACAGTGTGTATACTTGAAACACAAAATGTAAACATAGTATATCTATATATATGGAAGTTTGCTTACAGTGTACTTTCTATACTAGCTTACCTAAATTTTCATATTAATTTTTAGGGATATAAGGTACGATTTAATAAAAATTTTATTAGTTCATTATTCAATAACTAAAGGATATAGTACCGGCAAACAGGAGAATCAAGAAGAGAAAATCTGGCACGAAATGACTAGAATGTCACAGCAAAATACCTCGGTGACGGTCGGGCGTTTAAGCTTTCTAGCCTGCTGATTGGTTACCCCAGCATAAAAAATGAAGTATGGCTTGGACCATTACCCATATAACTCTGATAGCTGGCCAATAGTTTTTTTCATATGTTGGCAAACCGTAAATAAATACCGCCACGGGGCACCAGCAATATTTGGCCATATATTGGATATAATCGGGCTCGCTTGTGTCTAAGCAACAATAGATTTCAAACTTAATTCATCCTTCCCCCGTATATTAGCAATAATTCCCCAACATATCTTAAATCCTTGAAAGATATGTGTCATTTTGAATGGTATTTTACTAAGTTACTTTAAAAAAGAATTCGGATTGAAATTATGAATAGAACTTTAATCAATTTAATTGAATTATAATTTTTATGAATACGTCTTTCTTATGAGTAAGTTAATGTAATTTACAAAAACAAAAAATATAAACAAATAAGTTAATTAAAACATCAGTAACGTAAAAAAAAATTAAAATCGTGGGTATAAGGACATAAAATATGAGATATACCATATTTGAAAACAAAATAAAATTTTATTTTTTTCAAATCACGCATAATTAGGTTTTTCATAACATTTTTTCTTTCATTTTTTGATAAACGGAACATATTGCTTTAATAGTTTTTTATCTGTGGACATTTTAATTTATATTATTTTTACAAAGCAAAAATACAAAATTATTCAATGCGTAATATTAAAACCAAATTTATGTATTTACTAGAATGATTGGCGCGCTACGCGCGGTTCTACTATTCCTGTATTGGCTTTGAAATTGTTTTAGTTTGATTATTTATCACAGCGCTTTTTATAATAATGATTTTTATTTTATTAAGCCGGAAATTGAAAAGGGTCATTAAACATATATAAACTTATTTTTTACCCATCACATGAAGAAAGCGGTACTTAATTAAGACATGACACAGTGAAGCAATAATTAATTATAATTAAGAATTAATATATTTATGATGTAATATTATTAATAACATTTCAGCACTCCTATATTAACTCTTTTATTGCTCCCATAACATATCATTTAAATATATTAAAATTCAAAATATCTATCACATATTTTTGGTAATTTAAAAATTAAAAATACGATAAATACATGGTTACAAATTATTAATTTATGATAAGCATACCATAAAAAACTATTACTTATCGATAATCAATTGCTTTACGTTGAATGCTTTGTGGTAATGTACAAGTAATAATTATCAATAATCATAACGTAAAATTGTACAACTTTATCGAATAATAATCCATTATTAGAATAATTAGAAAATCGTAGTACAGAAATTGAAAAGGGTCCATAAGTTTATTACTTCACTTCGAATGCTTCCTGGTAATACAGATAATAATTGTTTGAAATAGGCACCTAAAATGACAATTTTACCACCAAACAATAAAGCATTACTCATAATATCTTTTAAAGTCCTATCCATGATTTCTAATGCGTAACGCGGAGCCATTGGTGCCCCATCCCAAATAAACACATCTGTTTGTCTCAAAAATTGCGCTTCTTTTGATTGCACAGTAATATTAGATGAAGAATCGGATAATAAAGGTACAGGCAAATTTAATACTTTATGAACCGTCATTCCTTTAGGTAATAACGTTGCAGCAATTCTAGTAAAAGCCATACAACAAACATTTTTACTTTGACTTTTTAATAAATTATACAATGTTGTATATACAAACGTTTTCCCAGATCCGCCAGGGCGATCGATATAAAAACACCGAGAGCTGTTATAATCAATAACATTTGATACTCTTAAAATCTTATCAACTATTTCTTTTTGATGCCTGTTTAAGATGATAGTCCTGCATAGCACGACTCCATTTCTCATCATCATCTATAAGACCTAAGGCTAAGCAAGCTTCCGAAAACGTCATATACTGAACACCATTTAGATTTTTTAATTCATCAAAACTTTTTGCGTCCCTACAATTTAATAGAAGTAATATTAATCTACATAACTCTACCTGACTTGGACTTACGGAATACATACGTCCGATACAATTATAATGAGATTTCCGTTTTGACCGTCTAAAATCTTTACGACCATTATTATTATGCTGTTTAAAGACATAATGAGCCAGCATTTCAGTATAAGTGTATTGTCTAGCTGAAATATCTTTTTTATTCAAATCAAAATAAGCTAATAATGTACTGCTTTGATTTAATACAGCCTCCACTGCAACATTACCATCAATATCATTAATTGTAATTGACTCTTGTTCAGGCAAATGAACTGCTAAGCGTATGATACTATGATTTTTACACTGTAATGGTTTACTTAAAATACGATAAATAACATACGATAAATAACATGCTTCAACTGGGCTAACATATCGCGTTTCTATAAAACCACGATTTTCATCGTCAATAATTACCCTCTCGTTATTTGACTCTTTAACTATAATATTTGCAGCATCATAACCTTTATAAACATATTTATACAAATATTACGGACTTTACACTGGACACTACTTCAACATTTATATGACAATTAAAAATGCGTAAGAACCCAGGACAATATGTTACTACAAATCGGTTATCTACAATTTGATTGCAACGCATAACTCTTTTACCATCGTTTCTTCGTTTATAATACGGATACCCATCAGACGATATCATAGTTTCTTCTCGAAATTCTCTTGGATAATGTTTCGAACATTAATCATCAATGATACATCTGCTATTACATGGACCATGAATCATATTTTTAACCACAATGTTATACAATATAAAATCGGGAATTTCAGCAGAAATAAATTTATCAATATTAATTATCATTCATCGTAGACAATTTATAACCATTATAACGAGGTTCGCGGATAAAATACGGAGAAAATAAGCGTTTCAATTCTCCGTATTCTATCGAACCCGTTTGGCTCTCGTTCCTGTGAATTAGTGCATCTCGAGCGTTTGTTTACATCGCTCGATAACGTATTCGGAATCTGCGCGCGGGGAGAGTGCGACTATCGCCGTTGCAAAGTCATATTGAAATTCTATTTCCTCATCATCATTCACTCTATTACGACATCTTCTTCTACATTGTATACTTGGTTCATTTGAATTTATCTGATTAGAATGGGATTCTGATGTATTTGAATTATCATTGATATTATTACCGGAACCTTCCCTGTATTTTCTTTTTCTTTCATTTGCTAAAATCCGTAGCCTTTCTCGAAATTCCCTTTCCTCTTCAGAAGTACGTCTAATTCTAGGTTTATTACAAAGACGATTTTCATTAATTACCTGATTTATATTTTCAAGTTCCATTTTGTACTATTATTCAAATCACTGTAATGACTTGTCAAACGAAATAATCCCCTACATATTAATATCCATGGACGTGTCAGCGTAACGCCTAAAATCGGATAATTACAAAAATAGATAGAAATATATAGATGTGTATTACTAAGGAGAGAGAGAGAGAGAGAGAGCGGTGCGCAGACCCGGGGTCGCCTAGCCTCGGGGACTATAAAAGGCCGGCAGCAGCGCTGCTAGGTTCAGTCGGGGCACGGCGCTCCAGGAGG
>JAWWEQ010022423.1:0-28336 GCA_035583055.1 Torymus tubicola | reverse complement strand
GGAAGCTGCCATTAAACAAATTTTCAGCAATTTTAATTTTTTCAGCGGATTGGTTCACGTGAAACGTCCCATATACATTGAGCAACCAGCTACAGCTCTCTGCGCGTGCTCCATATAGTCATGTTCACCAACAACCGTGGCGCGCTTAGCCCCCCGCGCGACTTTTGCGCCGCGCACATACGTAAACAACGTCGTTACCCAACGCGTGCTTACCAGCTTAGCGGATTCGTATATACTCGTCGGGGGATCTGTTTCTTCTTTCTCTTTCTCGGTTCCGCGTACGTACGTACGTATATTCCCGGGAGTACGTATGTTTCGCTCTGTCGCGTTTACCTTCTCTCTCTCTCTCTTTCTCCTTGGCAAAACGCCTCCCGTTGCACAATGCGCGCGTACGTATATATACCTATACCAACCCGCGCGCGCGCAAAAAAAAGAACCGGTTGAAAACCGTTAAAGCGCACGCGCGCGTTGCGAGAGCTGAGTCACACGCGGGCATGAACGTGCGGAATTATGGTGCAGAGAAAGAGAAAGAGAGGAGGATGGCCTGGTTGAGAGAGTTGGCCCTTCGTGTAGTAGTATGCGATGTGAGGAGAGAGAGGGAGGTAGGCGGCTTGATGGGAGCTGTGTAAAAGATGCCACGTGTACATGCGCGCGCAGTGTATGTTGCTGCGGGTTGTGGTAATGGAAGTGGACTGGGTTGGCGTGAGGTTGGAGGGAAGGAGGTATAATGGAAAGGAGAGATTGAATTAATTTGAGGAGTTTTTATATGAGATGTATATAAGGGTTTGGAAAATTTAGAAGGGTAGATGCGTAAAGGTGATAAATAATATAATTCTTTTTTCAATAATAAGAATTCTATCTTTTATAGTTTTCTTGTACAAAAATCACAAAATGTAATTTCACAAACCCTTTGCCACAAAATATATAAAGATGTGTGCAAAAGTTATTTCTCATTTATTTTCTCTGTGTGCGTCTGTAAAATTACTTTTGACGTCCACTATACACTGACAACAATTTATTACTTCAGTCAGACGGATGAGTTTTTTTTAAAACTCGGTTTATTTGTTACTCTTCATATAGATCTTCTCAAAACAAATGTTATACTTTAGTAATGGAAATTTAATTTTTTTCGTTATTTAAAATAATTTATTTCTAAATCACAGAGTTTTTTTTATTCATTTGTTAAAAAGATTTATTTTTTATATCTCGATGAAGAAACAAATTCTATATCTGTAACTTAGCTGTGTATATTTTGAGAACCTGATTATTTTTCATCTTATCGTCAAGTAGTAATTGTGGTGATACAGTTACGTTTTTAGTATTAAAACTGCAGCTAAGATGTACCATTAAAATAGATAAATAATACTGCTACGTAGTTTTTTGCGTCTAGAAGCATCAGAGCGCATCTACAACTCGGTAGATGCAACTAATTACGGACCGCATCGCTCATTATTTACACCTAGGGTATAAAGGTACACCAGTTACTGTTTAGCGTCCAAAAATAATGGTTTCCCCATAAATTCGTACAATTTTACAACTCTGAAACAAAAAATTCTATTTATATTATGTCTAGTCTTATCTTTATAAATAAAGCTTTACTACACATTTACCATTCTTCATTTATTTTACATTCCGCAATCCACATCGATCCCTTCTCAATCCATCTCTTGAAATATATAATATAACTGCTCCCATATATAATATCCAGCAAAGGCTATCAAATTAATTTAATAACCATAATTACCATACAGTTATTTATAGCCATATATAAAAAAAAAGCACACACCACGTATAGCTATATACAACGGCCAATAAATATTGAAGCTAATTAAAATTTCTGCATAACACGTGGTGATAAAATGTAGTTTTAAAATTCACAAGTATATATATATACATATCAGACCATATCACAAGCACATGTATATATGTATGAAACCGACCTGTTTGCATCCACAATATATATAAGAATCGAAGGCCCTTCGGGTCGCTCCCGTTGTTCTTTTCCCCGGCATTTACGGCTCTTTGTATTCAAGGGCTACGCTATATTACACTCGCGTTGATTAACGATCATCTCGCGAGCTCTGCGAAAAACCTGCTTCTGATCGACATCCTCGGCATTGATGGACTTTTTTTGTTACCCTCTTCGTGGAATCCAGCAGCCGACATGCACTCCTGTATTAATTTAATAATACACCGTTTACCTTTTTTCTCCCTCTCTCTCTCTCCTGTTTTTCCACTTTTTTTGAAGATTTTTAGTGCATACGCGGTAGTTTAATTTACTACAAGCATCGTTATATATTTTTTATTGCTATTATATATTAATTGCCAATAACCAACCAACATAAAAATAATTCAATCAACGTGGCCCACAGATCATTTCCCTTTTCTATATCCATCAAAACAGTTAACATCTTCGATAACCACTTCCTTCCCATTCCTAAACGTTCACCACCGTTTAATAATCCTAAAAGCCGACGATTATCAAATACCGATAATAGGCGCAGCATATCCTTCCGGCATTATACATACGTTTAACGGAATAATATCAGCCTCACGCGTTTGATTTAACGAGTTATACCGCACCGATCGATCCTCATCTAATCAATGCGCATCATATATACACACACACGTACGCATACAGGTCACATGTATAAAAAGCAATATATAATACACACGCAAGGATGGTATAACCACGCCTTTGATACCGGCAACCAAGCATGCGAATACGTAAGGTGTGGTTGCCATACGTTCAGGCATCATGGTATATATCGCCTGCGGCAGGAAACGGAGTTTCGCGTTAATTTTATAATACGTGCCAGGGGAGATACGCGTGATATGCTTCGGTTGGTTTACGATTTTGTAATGTGTATATATGTAAGGAAGGAAACGATTGCATCGACGTTGGGTTAAAAAGCTTGAAAGTTTGTAATTAGATCCGTATCGTGTATAGGTGCGGGGAATTTTTTTTATTGAACGGTTATGTACGAGTGGCGGGAAAAATAGGAGAGTTAGGTAGATATGATAGGGATTGACTGTAGTTGAAGAATAGTCAATAAAGAGCTTATATGCACGAGTTATGTAGAAATGGTTAGGAGTGAAGTTTAGCAACAGGTAAGTTTACTAAATATTTGGCAATATTCTTTTGGAAGACTCGGAAATCTTGGTATATATAACTTTATGACTATTATACGGTATTTGGTCATTTTATAATAGTCATTGTGTTACTTCATGGAAAACAAATTACCAAATATATAAATATCATGTGACTGCAATACCAAACTTATAATACACTACTTGATCTTTTCCTGCCACTTAAATTTTTAAATATAATATCCAAAATAACAAAACAGAAAAAGAAGTCAGAGAGAGAGAGAGAGAGAACGAGAAAACTAATCAAATTCAAGTGCACCACTCGATCGCCTCAACCGACTTCTCAGCCCGTATATATATGCGTGCTCGAAAATAATGCAAAAAAAATCCGTTCCGTATATATATATACAAAAGGTCACCCGGAACCTCCTCTCGCGTGTACACCTCCAAAATCAAAAATACTCATGCCACTCAATAAATCTCCCATTAAACCATCTCCAAAAATCTTTTCCACCCACTCGAGACGATGCCGCGCGTTCTATAACAAAAAACCGATATCTGCTATAGTTTACCACACAGTAGTTCTCGGAAATCCTCGTGAACACATACACACACACACACACACACATATGTAAGAGTATTGCATCGGTCACCCTCGACGTCCATTTTTGATTTATCGCTACGAGACGATTAGCAGCTGCTGTTACTGCTGCTGCAGGCGACGCGGCGCAGCAAAATGATGACCTCGGCACGAATAATATATACCAGTAGCGCACGCGCGTGGCCCCGTTCACCGACACACGGCTCTCTCTCTCTCGCTCTCTCGCTCTCTCGGAAGCTCAATTATACTTTCGGGCCTTTTTTCGCAGTGGGAGTGTATATATATATATATATATATATATATATATATAATGTAACGCGAATATGGGTGGCCGTAATAAAGCACTTATACCGGTCGGTTAATATTTTGACGGATTCGAGTGGAGTGTGTGTAGTAAGGATATGGGTGGTATAGACGATGCGCAGGAATTATAGAGATAAAGAGCTTGTGACTGTTATGCGGTTGAGGTTGATTGATTCATCTGGAGAACGTTAAATTTGGATGGTTTTAAGTTTGTTTCCTTTAACTATTGAAATAACTCGATAACAACAAGTATATAGCTATTTTTTTTTCTTAATGTTTTAAAAGTATACTTTTTTTTTAATTTTAGAATTTTTACGTTCAGTGGTTTATACCGTCTGAAATGTATGTCAAGTTCGTTAAAACAGGTGCACTATATATATATATATATATGTATAAGATACGAGAAATGCTAATCGCTACTACACGCCGAAGAAATTAAATATTTGAGAGCGCGCTTGTTACAAGATCACATTGTTGTTTGTTTAGTAAACATTTACTACGCTCCGCGACTCGAGATAGTGTAATAATTTTTATCGCACAGCCTTATTACGACGCCCTGATGTCCTAATAAACTTCGCATTATGTAACCGAACGATTGTAAAAATAAAATAAAACGAAATTAAATACCGAATTGATAAAAAATTTTAATTCTCTGCTACGGCTGATTGTATGCGGCATATATATAAAAACGCCAGATTAGAGAAATAACAGATTACGTAGATTAGCATAATTTATGACGTTTAATCGGTGATTCGCCGAATTATATAGCAGCTATAACCGCGATATTGACCTAAATTCACTTCCTCTCTTATATATGACTCTTTCGCTATTTTTCGCCCGTTACAACATCGCACACGCATGTGTAAATCTCACAAAAGCTGCACACGTATATATATATATATATATACCACACCCAAAATTTACACGTCACGTCGCTCGTCACTTGATTACAGGCCGTGCAGAAAACCTTATCACGGTCCAATTATATACCATCGAGACAAATTCAGCAGGAGTAGCAGCACGGAACAGAACTATTTGTCTTTCGCGCGCGCATGCGTATATATATAAGTATACATACGGTTCATTGATAAAACCACGCGAAGGTTGCCTATATAACTGCCTGTCGAGCGTGACGCGCGCGAACGCGAACGAGACATTAATCTAGAATCCGCATGGGGATGGGCTCGATGCATAATGCATAAAAAGAGGAAGGAAATAAAAGTGTAAAGTACGCTATCGGTCATCTGTGTATAGGCACACAAACGGTATACACGTGCGATAAGCGCAATATTATATGTTTGCGTTATAATCAGCCTAAGTGACATTACGTCGTATATGAGCTATTCTACAGAAAAACGGATACTTCCCAGTCCAAAAATGGAGACCCGTCATTGTTGAGGGCACACTTACTAAAAAAATTTTTTTTCATTCTTTAGGACATTACAAGTGAAATGGAAAAGGGTGCCAAGTCGGAACCATGTGCCAACAATTAGTTACGGGATAATTATTGATAACGAAAAAATCACTAAAAATACCTCTAGTTTGATCCAAAATAATTCCATTAATAACAACTCAATATAAAATTCGGAAAAAAGAAGAAGAAACTAGAGAACGAGAGCTTTCCAAATCTTTTTTCAAAATTTCATATTGAGTTGTTATTAATGGAATTATTTTGGATCAAACTAAAGCTATTTTTAATCATTTTTTTCATTATCAGTAATTGGCCCGTAACTAATTGTTGGCACCTGGTTCCGACTTGGCACCCTTTTCCATTTCATTTATAATGTCCTAAAGAATGAAAGAAAACTTTTTTAGCAAGTGTGCTCTCAAAAATGACGGGTCACCATTGTTGAACTGGGAAGTATCCGTTTTTCTGTAGAATGGCTCATATGTGTATTACGACAGTTTAATTGCAACTCGCTTATATAGAACTGTAAGAATGACGCGTATAATATAGATCTGCCTGGTTAGCTACAATGAGTTATATTCCTGCAATTTACGCAGAGCGCGCTTCCCGTTTGGACAGTCTACAATTGCATGACATCTATATATCTAATAATTTCAGCGTCATTTTGATTCTACAGTGTTGATTAATTTTATTTTCAGTGCAACATATATATACACACATTCAATAAATATTTTAATAAATAAATCCGAGGTATACTTTTCTCTATACTACCAACCCAACCGTAACAACATATATATAAATATATTATAGTCGCGTAAAAAGTGCATCACGTCGCAGTCGCCTTGTTTACACTATGGAACGACGAAACGCGAACCTCGCGGTTGTGCTTTCGTGCGCTGTGTATATAGATATATATATATATTTATATATATACATTAACTTTCGATCGGCGAAAATCAGGATATTGTCGCGCGCGCGTTGTTCCGTGACACTCGATGCGCGTTGTCTGATCGATGCGACGACCGCGAAAAAAAAACACACAAAGAAATACCACGTGCAACCGAGATCTCGATTCAGTAGCTGACGTTTAGTCGCGACAGCCACGCGCGGGGTATATTATTTGTACTAGGCTGATGATAAGAGTGCGCGATGTGTTTTTGGTGGTTATATTGCCGTGTGTTTAGATGATGTGAGAGGAATGTATATATAGTTTATGATGGTAGGAGTTGTTATCGTGTCGAGTGATGTTTAATTGAGTTGGTTTTAATTTAACGATTGCTGTTTTTTATGAATATCTGTTGTTATGTAGGATGGATGGGATATGTTTGAATGTACTTTGTTAGGTTGAATAAGCGAAAAAGACACTGAAAATTAATTAAAAGAGAAATGTTTCGATGGAGCAATTTTAACTAATCTTTAGTGATTTTGTTATACTAATTCAACTTTATAAAGTATGAACGAAAAGTGGGATAACGCCAAACATGCTAAAAAAATTGCTTTCATTTCGAGTGATTCAAAGATCATTCCGATTAGGATGTTTATAATTGTTGCAGATGTTTGCATTCTTGCCATATCAGAAGTAATAGTCGCGGCGTGGCCGCGCGGGTTCATGCTTCTGAATCACACGAAAGAATGAAAATAAAATGTATCGTGTGTCATATATACACGCTCGTGCTACTACTAGATTTAAAATAATATATATCCGACATGAGTAATAAGGTTAAAATTTACTTTTAACCGCTTACTACGAGCATTACCATTAGCATATCCATTATACTTTTTACTACTCAATTTGTATATTTACAAATTTACAGCATTCGCAAGTACTTAATACGGAATTCTATTCATTCATATATACTATTAAACAGAAATACGTGTATATACGCGCCCAGTCTTACGAATACGTTTAAAGTACATTCAAACCTCAACTTACGATTTTCAAATATGAATGATGACCGCGACGATGAATATATGATAAAAAACCAAGCCACCCAAATAATCCATTCTAAAACCGCGCCAAATACATATAAAACAATCCTATTTCCATACATTAACCCCGCACGTTACCTTATTATACATACATATACCTACATCGCATATATGGACCTATCGTATCCCTTCGTTAGTGACCAGGTCACTCATGTTCCATATCATTATCCCTATACCTGTGTGTGTGTGTGTGTATGTCAATGAAATTAATAGCTCGCGAAGCGGCGGCACACCTGCGCATAAGGTTTTAATACGTGCATCGTATATATATAGGTATACATATACCGCGCCTCTTTCGCGCCTATACACATATATACGCGGTGCACAATGGAAGCAAACACAATTAAGAGCTTTCCGGTCGTTGTTATATGATGCTTTTTAGTGGCGTAGAAAATTGCTTGATTAGAAAGAACGCGCGGCGATCGCATGCGTGTGTGTGTGTGTGTATAAGCGTACGTGCGTGAGCCATTATCTCTCTAATTCAAAGATTTTTCTTTTCCTATATATCTATATGTACTTATGCATTTACTTATACGACGACGATTGTATCGCAGCTAAACTAAACGGTTTCGGTATTGTTCTCGACAATTAATAGCTTTTCGACGTTTGTATATATAAATATATACTTTGCTCATAGTCTATTTATACTTCAATTATACATATCGGTAATGTTTTAATAACTGATCGCGCGCGCGTATTCTATTCCTATATGTATATTCACCAACTAATCGTATAATTACAACAAGGAACTCTCTTACCCATATTTACCCTAACTTTTCACCTTGACCATATTCGCAACCCCGCTCAGTAACAAACACCTATACACACTTATACACATCTCATCGTCCAGTCCGCGTAAAACACTCGCAGCGATCGCGCGGAGATTATTGTACTACCCCTCGTGTGGTGCTTCGTGTGCGCATCTACACATCGAACGGTATATATGTATATATCGATCGAAGACACGAGAGAGAGAGAGAAAAGAGAAGTGTGCAAGTGTGTATATGCTAATCGTTGCTTATCTCTAGCTCACGCGAACCTCTCTTCCGAGGCTATATGTACTATAACACGTGCAGTTGTGGGATGTGCGATCGGTTAGGCCGATGTGTATGTGTACGTATATGTATGTATATATGTATAGGTGAATGTATTTTTATTTTTTGACCGCGCGGTGTTAGTACGTGTATAGCTAAGGGTTAAAGAAAAATTTACGACGAGACGTAGCGGGGTCGAAGGTATAACAGGTCGCGCAGTTGATTCTTTGTATCGCGACGTGTTATATATATTATCGATGGAGCGATAGGAGATTTGCATCACGTATATACTGATAACTGAAAATGAGTGTTATGTACTCTGATGACGGCTTAATAATTCAAAAAAAAAGATGTATAATGGTGCATTTCCATCCCTTACGCAGCAACAACAATCCTCATACAATTTACAAAATTTACACATCCCATCAACCCTTACCCGCACCGCGTCGTCCCTCTTCCCAATTATACAGTTTCGTGCCGCAGCACTCGTATAATAAAATCCACTCAGCTGTTAGACTCTAGGGCCGCACCGCGTGTTCGGGTATATAATATAAAAGGACGTGGCGCGCGCGCGGCCCGGCATTAGCATCAACTGACTCGCGCGCAAGGATCGACCCATAGCGTGTACGTATATATATAAGTATACATCTTAGATGTCAAGGCCGTACCAGCAATATATGTCGGATATAACCCGGTATAATAGTCCGGCTATACCAGCTTGAACGAGGATATTTGGTTGATTGTACATATATAGAGAACAATGACGACGTAGACGTAGCAGAGGGTTAAGCCATGCAAGTACTAGCCGGCAGTCGGGAGCCGGCCGTCACAACCCGCGTACGAGGATCTGATCGTCGTCGCGGCTTAGCGGCGGCTGATCGCCGGCAACTCTGGGCCGACTTCTGTCGTGGTTTTGCTAATCGTCGACAACAACAACGACAACGGCATCGGTCTGTTAAGGTCAGTTGTTGGTTTCGTGATCGACGTATATATATAGTGTTATAGTGTGGTATTATATAGTGTGGTGTATATAGATTTATATGATGAGTCGAGTTAGATGCCCAGCATCGAGAGTTCACTTGAGCGTGCACGTTGATTATGAATTGAGTGAGAAGCAAGCGCTTTCGTGTACGTCGTCCTTCACTGTCTCCAGCCGCGTAGGTTATTCTATATGGGAAACACACACAAAAGATAAATGATATAATATAAAGAGATAGCAAATATATATGTGTAAGGCATGATGCATCATAATTGTATATAGGTGCACTGGTTAAAGTATATTGTATATATACGTCGAATGATATCTGTGGCTCCGAGGCATATAACGACATAAGTCCATTTTTCAAATTTAGTGCGCGAAATAATAACATAAGTTCAGCAGTGATTTATCTTATCCAACTAAATTGAATATAAAAATTATTTTATATAAAATATATATAATAAGTAGATGAAATTTATAATTTTACAAACGTTAGAATTTTGAAAATTAGTTCATAATACCTGTTCTTTTACGGAATAAAAAAAATGCTTTTCAATTTATCGCAAATTCAAGTTGTGTTTAAGTTGTATTCAAGTTGTATTATTTTAAACGTAGTTATTCATTGACTAATTGTTAATTTTGATTCAAATTCATAATTAAATTAAAGAAAAAGATCGAAAAATAAACGAAAACAGGACTATTAGATATGTCCAAGTTCCCGGCATAATGACATAACTTCATACTTTCTCGAGTTTTCACGAAGGAGAAAATGCATAACCTGGACATACCACCGTGTAAATATATTTTTTAAATGTGTTAGTTGATTAGTACATTATCGCGCCTAATCTCGTTTATTCCGATCTTACGAATAAGTTTGAACATTGAAACCCATTTTTCTCAGAAACTCAAAAAGTGGACTTATGTCTTTATGCCTCGGAGCCACAGATATATGGTTATACTTCACGAAGAATGATATGTATAATATGAGAAGAAAATCAGTTTCATTACCTGATATTTATGTATATGACATTATATTTTGATGCACCATCTTCGGCATAATCACCAGTTCTGCATGCGCTATTAGTACGTAATTTTATATAAAAAATATCTGTTGAGTTACCAGAAACTCGGAGATATTGCAAGCGCGTTGCTGATTTATCAAACTATACTCAGCAAAAGTGCACCGATTCTATCCTGTAATCTCCGTGGACATTTTATTAGATTTTATAGTGTAATAATCTTCAATTTTTTTACAAGAACGAAACTCAAGTAACTAAAATATGATATCATGAAATTAAAAATCACCAGATGTTCATTATCATTCAATGAAAAAGGGTTAGTAGCTACCACGGAGATTACATGTAAAACTAAGCACTTTTGCTGAGAATCACCCATATATATCAGATCACTAAATTTTTACATTTTGTATAGTGCGCTTGAAATTTTTTTACGTCATCGTATATTCTTTAATTAAAGTTATAGATATGCATCTGTATATACGCGAGCAGTTTAAAAATAATGTAAACAATATACGGTCTTTCATATTGCAAAAATTTTATGTCAATAGAAGCATGTGACGGATATATATTATATTATTGTGTAATTATACACGTGCGCATTCAACAACAGAAATGCAATGCAAATAGTTGCGTGAACGATCGGCATAAAGGAACATTCTTTTGCCACACTTGCGCACGTCAAGTCTCTCATTTATTTATATGCCTCGCAGCTTTGCTCAGGTGTCGACAATGCGCTTTCGTGCGATCCACCACTTTTATATTCTCTATATGAGTGCTCTATACTATAACGATCAACACGTATAATTAAGCTTTTTATTATTTTTTTGCACCTACCGCGGAGCTCACTGAAACAGTCCAATTCTACCACTCGGTGACAAGAAAAGCAAGCGGAAGTAAAGCTCGTTAAAGTGAAAAAAAATAATATCGAGTATATAACTTTGTGATTTATTGGATTAGCTTTGAAATTCTTGTAAAGTAATTAATTTCGACCGTTTGAATTCTTTTAATTATTAAATAACATCTAATTTTTACAACACACGATACAATTCTCTAAATCTAGATTAATATACATATATACGCACCGATACCAAATCAGTAATATATTACACTTATATAAATAGTAATCAGAAAAAATCCATTGTTAAACAATAAATATTCACTGATTATATCGGTTACAATAAGTATGTCACTGATTTACTAACAATACATAATACATACATGCACTGATTAAAATTTACATTTAGCAGACAAACAATATCCCCACACACACATTTTGCAAACCCAACAGAACCACCGCAAGTAAACAAGAATCTAAACATAGACATATAAGACCCGTGCACCTTATAAGAAACTACTACATCGATTTCTTTTTCCGCACAACCATTATTGTCAACATCATCCGCAAGCAATCGCATGCGCGCGCGTGACCATTCGTACATATACATACCTATAAATAATACCTCAATGGTACCTTATTTGCGTGTCGCAGCCGGTGCAACCGCCAAAGAGCATGAACGTGGCGACGGTGTACCCAGAGGATTACCCTGTACGTCGGGACGAGACTATAACACAACGTACGGATAACGAAGCTGTCGTAGGTGAGCTGGAACGTGCTACAGCGAACCATCGGCCTGCCCCATCGTCGCAGCCAGCGGCTAACGGACAGTTGCCACGTGAGTTTGGGGTTGTTCTGTATATACGTTGAAAATGTAGATTAGTTGTAGGATAAGGGTGAGTGAGAGATGTAATAATGGTGTGTTTTATTAATTGTTGTACGTTACCGTTTGAATTATCCAAAAAAAAAGGTCTGAAGAGTCGTATATTTTTTGACTTTGCGAGACTTTGAACTGAAATATCGTTGAAATTCTATATTGGCATTCATTGGTCATCTTCTGTGTAGCAATAAAAAATAGAATCGGCCGAATCTATATATAGAACGAATTATGCCGAAACCCCTAACATACAGTGTATGATTTACAGTGCGACATGCAGCCACACTGCGACTATACCTTATATATTCATCCATTCACACTTTTGAAAAAATACAAAAAAAAAGAACCATCGTATAAATTACTTCTATTTTTTTTCTACTCCTCAATATACATTTTACCTCCCTCTCTACACGAAAAACCTTGCAATCCAAAGAGAGATAAGGGGTGTAGAATGACAATGATCTTGACCAGCATTCCGCAGGGCGCGCGCAGGTACATACATATATGTGTGTGCGTCACGCGATGAGACATTTGCATAGACGGACACGTATACGATTATATCGGGAAACGAGGAAGTAGTTGCACCGAGAGAGAGAGAGAGGGGAAATTACTAACGATTACACACACACATGACGCGCCATTGACTTCACAAACGAGTAATTACGTGCGTGCGCCAATACCTTTACGCGTATGTATGTGAGAGAAATTAGAAACGATTATATTGCCAACTGATTGAAAATTGACATTTAAGGAAACACGTTGGCAAATGGGTAACGAGAAGCAAATTAATTTCATTGTATTTTTTTTTTCTTATATGCGTGAGTGTTGAAGAATTTGATTCACGCGTAGAGTGTATATGAGATAAGTATACCGATGGCTAATATATATATATATATATATAACTAGCCTTTGAGGCGATTAGGATTGTTGTTGTTGTTTTTATTATTAATTGAAGTTCATTAAAGATTATTGAGTTGTTGAACTTGAAATTGTCATGTATAATCAAAATATATTTAATGAATCCATTATGATGCGTGATAGTTAATTATAGTCACTATTTGTAAAGTATCCATTAGATTATGAATTAACAGTCAGTAAATTAATGAAGCAATTTATTTGTATATTTCTTTTGCATTAAAGCAAACATCGGTGACCAAGTCTTGCGAATATACCTGCGCGACACATTACTCACTCGATAACTATCAAATTGATTCGTTAAGATCTTATCTCAAGGGTGAAGGAAAAATTGTCGTACAAGTTAGCTTTACACTTTTTTTTTATATATGTTACGAAAGACTTCTTGCGTAAGGTGTACAAGAATTCATTCTTTTTTTCTTTAAACTTCACACATTGTCTTAAATAATAAAATAATTAAAAAAACACACACACACACACACTTGTTCGTGAAATTCATTCTCCGACTTATGGAGACATTATTGCGAAAATAATATGTATATATATATACCTTTAATCGGTCAAGACATCCTTCCACTTATATTATTTAGGCCTGTCGTAAATACCTTCGTCCTTAACCTTAACTTATACTTACTTGTTTACAAAAATTTACTGTCCATAAACTATTCTCAAGTCGCTATACACACTCATATACATTATGCAACAGTTCATATTCTCTTATACAAAGAATTCCCGCGCAGCTTGTATATATATCCTAAACCACAAAAGAGCGAATAAGTATTTACTTACACGATTTACCACCGATTCATCATTATATTCTTCGCTAGAAAATGAAAACGTTACGTACGTTACACGCACAAGTCGAAAATTTTCCGGCACCAGCAGCGTCCATAAACACGTCAACCCGCATATATATACCCACGTCTCTTATCCATTCATATATATAACATCATCGCGTTGTTCTATATAGTAGACTAGCAAATTATACACTTCTTCGAGACATATCGAGGCGAAGATCGCGCGCGAGAAAGAAAATTAGCGCTTGAGTATTCGCGGAAACCTCTATATATATCATATCGTGATGCAGCAGCATCGTATACCTACTTTGCTTCTGCAGGTGTTGTGCGCACATAGGCGAATTCCCCTCAATTTTCCCGCGGGCTGTGAATGCACGCGCGCGCGCGATGTAATTACGCGAACGCGTGCGGAAAAGACAAAGGACCTCGTATATATAGCAGGTATATAGGAGTGTCTTATCGCGTTGGTTGATCCCTTGGGTAAGGAAAAATTTTCCGGAACGACGATGAGCGGCCCGCACAATGGAAAACTTTAATGATGCGGAAGAGTATAGTGTATTGTGTATATATAGTGTCGGCGCCGTTTTGTTTTTCTCCTTTTTACGGGTTTTCTTTCTCTCTTGCGTAGTATTATAACTTGCACGGTGTGTAATTGGGGAGCTGTTGAAACGGAAGATAATTGTTTTGTTGCACTGCGCCGTTTATAGATGGAGCGTGATCGTGTCTTTGGTAATGTTGCACTATAAGTATGCTGGTAGCGCGTGAAACTATTTTGTATTCTTGAATGAATGCGTTGATGGAAGTTGATCATTTTTGTATTTACTATAAAAAGTCAAAAAATGAATATCGAATCTAAACGCAGAAGATTGATTCAGTACAATGTAGTTCATTATACCATATCTTATTGTTTGCTGTTTACATTATTCAAGAACGTTATTTTTATAACAATGAACACTAATATCGGCGATACTTGTAACGAAGATGTGCTTTTGATTGCAAAATGACTGACTTTTATTTTTACGATAAGTGACGAATGGAAAATTTGCATGGAACAAGCTAGGAATCTTTTGAAATACGATTGCGAAGATTCATATAATTGATCGTTAACCTAAGAGACAATCGTAATAGCTTTTGCTTTTAGTGTGCGGCTTTTCCAGCTATTCAATCAATTTCCTAGGACAATGTAGACGAGAGAGAGATATAACGAGCTTGTGTCATCTTTAATTGTTGCATTTAAAAAATCATATAGTGTGATATAATAGCAATGAGATAATTCCAGATAATTAGAAAATTAACTCTTATGGCGCAATTTTAGATGTGACTAGTAGATAGAGCCATTTTCAAAAGGAAAAAAAACATTTAGCATGAACTTGACACATCTCTTTCGTTTATACAATAAACAATTAGCTTAACTTAACACTGTGCAAACATCATTTAAATATACTTACATATATTAATTTTGTTTTTTTCTAAACTTTCTTCGAACGCAATCATATATATATATACTAACCACACATCCACTTATACATTCTTCCGTATATTATTTTAAAACACTGTATATACGCTACACCACTTAAGATCCTCCTAAAATCATTGCGTACGACTAATCATCGAACGACTATTTATATCAAAACAAGTTTGCTTTCGTTTCCCTTGGCTATAATAAAAAATTCCTACAGTAAGAATATGCCGAGAGGTATATAGTGCACTTATACGCGAGAAACGGTCACGGAGACATCATTTGCATAGTTGATCAAAAAACAATGTATGCGCGAGCTAGGCAAACAATCATTCTATATATGTACAGTGTATCCGTATTTTACTCAATCCTCTACCCCCACACATATATAGGCATGATTTCCGTGTATGTATAGGGTCGCAATAAATTATAGCCTTGTACCGAGGGTTTCTTATTTTCCCTTGCATATATATGCGAACGTCTATACTTATCTTCGTTCGCATACCTTCGAGCTTTTTTTTTCATCAAATTTACGTAATAGCATGCGGAAAGAACGAGAATAGAAAAAGAAATGAGTGTACGTATAGCGTTTAGGGGGATGTTTATTTTGATTTCGATGACGTGGCGGTTGAAGAACATTGTATACTGGGGAAAAAGCAAGATTTAGATTATGTATTATTTGATATTCATATTGTTAAGTTTATGAATTATTAATTAAAAAGAATTTTGGATTTATGATTATTCAGCATGATTAACAATTTTACAGTACAAATATATACATATTTATGTTTATAAAATGTGTGATTAAATAACTTACATACCGAAGAACGTACCTTTTCTGTATTCTTAATATTACATAGCAAACATTTGGGAATTCACAAATTTGTATGAAAATTAATATTTCATATACACATACATAAGTATATACTTTTGATAGTTGAAGTATAATATTACGTTACTGATGAGAGTACTGTAAAATATGACATCGACACTTTTATCACCTAAAATAATTGAAATAACAAACTTTAACATTATACGTATTAACTTTCACGAAACCTTTACGTTAATAAAATTATTACCGATGCAAAATTCTCTAAACCAAGGATGTAAAGTTTTCCGGCAGTCAAATAGCATGGCTTTTGACTTCTAACCATCATAAGATTCATAAGTTTTTTACTTTCCACAGAAAACTCTTTTTTGTACCAATTACAATTGTAACTGAAAGAAATTAAATCAACCTGTTAAATTTTATGTATTCACGATAAAAACTCCCCGATTACAATAATTATTGAATCTACTTGCAGAAAAACCACGAGGCCTCCAGGAATTTATTAAAAATAAAAATACCCGTGTTTCAGAATTTTGGCAAATGAGACTTCAGGACAGACAGATATCTAATATCTTGAAAAATAAAGTCTCGCTTCAAAAAAACAAAGATAACTCTCGAAATTATCAAAATCTCATTAACAAAGACCTTGAAACATGAGTATCTTTATTTTTATAAAAAAGAAAATTTTGCCAAAGTTTTATTAAAATCCAGCTTTCGGAGGTCTCGTAGTTTGTAAACAAAACAAATAAGATGCATGTAATTTTGAGTTTTAAAAAAAATCATTACCACGATTGATAAATCATTAGGCTATGTTCCGTTATCTTCTGTCCAGGCCAATTGTAGTAAAACAAATGGACCATTTCTGCATATGCATAAAGTATATAGCGCATCATTTCGCCAATGTTACCTTTGTTTAATAACACCTAAAAAAGAGCAAATTTTTTTATCTTTAAAAAGAAATACAAGAAGAAATACATTTCAAAACTTAATTTAACAATTTACTTCAAAGCCTGTAATAGTTAAAGGTACCATAGCACATCCAATGGAAACCAAATTAAGAATTGTGAAGCATGATTCTAAGGTTTGAACGAATCTGTTAAATAAAATATCAATAAACATTTTGCTGATGTAATCGAAAACGATCTCTATACTTAACTCTAATATATACTTGTGCATGACAACAGTTTTTACAAAATCACGGTAGTAAATATCCGTATTTTTGTTTGGGTCCACATTCGTTGTTTGGATTTCCACATTTTTGTGTTCGTTTACTGTATTTTGAATCTTTTTCCTTGCGAAATGAAAATAGTCATGCAATTATTACCTTACGTAATAAAACCACTGGTGTTAAGGGGATATTAAAGCCACTACTGCTACCTTTTAATTTTATTCGAAATGTTTTGGCAAACGCAGTCAACATGGTACAGGGTATTACTAGAAATTTGTAAAAAAAAAAAGAAACGAAAATAAAATATCGAAAAGTATATAATTGTAAGTATTGGCTTCGATATCCCCTTAATTTCTGAAAGTTACTTACGTAAGAATAACAAATAATCCACAAACATGGTAAGCTAAACTTAAGTAAAGTGTATCAAAACCTATTACAAAAACTATTGCCATCAAGTCAGTAAGCGCTCCATGAAGTATAATAAAAAGAATGTTATTATCAAACGTATCAATATAATATTTTATCAGTCTTGGTTTCTGTGGCAAACGTGTCACATTATTCAACGGTAAGCATAAATCCATCACATGTAAAGTTAAAGGTAACACACTGTATGCACTAACAACCGTAAACATATAAACTAAAAATGTATCAAGGTTTTATAAATTAAAAAAAAACAAGTTGTCATTTCAAATACCATATAAATATTTAAAACCTGTATAAAACTTATTGAATTTAGTAGCCTTCTTCGAATAGTGATGAAGAATTTCGAGATCCTCCTCTTTATTAATTTGAAAATCACTTTGTATTTTATCTAAAATGTACTTAATCTAAAAGTTAAATACTAATATATTTAAATGATAAAATGAACGAAATAGCTGGTTACTAAGAAATAAACTAATCAAACTTATTAAATATGGGTTAAAAATTTAAGATATTTAGAAACAAACCTCTTTTCTCACACGAAAAGCACAAACGTTTTTTGCTACAAATTGTGTGTAGTACAATATCGAAGGTATGCTTAATATAAAATAATGAAAATAATGCCTAATCTCAATCATTTTAGCAATCTAAAAGACAACATTTACAATCCTTAATCAAATATTCTTTAAAATGAAACCTTATTTAAAAAAAAAGCTAGATTATTAATAATATACCTGTGGTATAAAAACAGTAAAAATAGTTATCATTATTAACGTTTGATTCCGAATTTTAATTTTATCGCTTTGATATGGCCAGTGTCCGTAAAAACTTAAATATTTGTTACAACGAATATAATAAGAACTTTTGAAAATATCCATGACGTGGAATTGTTTCTATTTAAATCTGGCTCAGACTAGAACTGAAAACTTTAACATTTTTTCTTCTACAGTCAAGTTGCTTATATTAATAATTCCGTTAGCTTAAGACTAAAAAGCATAGCACGTCACTCACATGGGCTGTTACATTGCAAGCGATTTTCAGTTATTTACATACTAAATCAAGAACCTCTGTCATTATAGAGTTTCAATTTTTTCATCCCCACCACTTTCAACTCAACAAACGCCTTATGTTTTACAGTGTCGTACCATCCGCGCAATGCGTAGGTTGTCGTAGGTAACGTTTGTTTAACAAATGAGTATTTTTTAAAAGTACTAAAACATTTCACAACGATACTGTGATTTTGAAACAAGAAAGTTATGTCTAGAAACGAATGTCTTAGAAGTAAATATATTTATTTAACATGAGAAAAAGTCAGAAGTAAGTGCATACAAAAATTATTCCTATGATTCAATCTTGTATTTTATTTTATATCATTATTTGAATCTTGTACGACCTTTCTTTCAAAAATAGACAATAAATAAAAATGGTCGCAAAGAAGTTAAGAAGTTCAAAAGTTTCTATATACTTGATTATGGTTTTTATACATATAAGCATAAAACTATTGATAAAATTTCATTGAGAAAATTTTGGTGGAATGTGAGGCAAGTCGAACTCTGACTATTCAAAATTCGAATTACTTGAAATTTAATCGAACAATTTGAAATAAATGAATTGATCGACCATTGATTATGGATAGTTCAGAATAATATAACTGTTTGAATTTATAGGCTAATATTTCTATTACATTTACAGCTTAATTATTTCTATGAATTCGATGAATGAAGATAGGAAATGATACCTTGGAAACCTAAATGGAAAACTTAAGGCTAAAACATGGGAATATGTCTATAAAATAGTATCTCGTTGTAAAATTTTAGTTGGCAGACGCATCTATGGTTCCACTCAGCATACCATGTTCGTTGTTTGTTAATTTACTGATTTGAATAATTTACATACAAAGTATCAGGAATGATTAAACTACTCTAATAGTAACGCAAAGCTATCAATATACATTTCATGGCGTATGTAAGAGTTATTATCATAATCTTATATTTATTTTTTTTAATGCGTACATGAAGAAGGCCTTTTTAGTTGATGTAAAAAAACCAATAGAAAGTTGAGTTTTTCGAGCATTAATGCAAAGGTGCGAGAAAAACCAGGGTTTCTTCATCGGTCAGACGCTACAAGCCGTGAGAAAGATCTGATTTTTCTCACGGGTGGAGATCGGACAATGTATTTACGTTTAAAATGTTTAAACATCCATCCATCTTCCATTTGAATGACTAAAATTTGACAATGTTAATGATATATCTTTGTAGCGATATACAATATTCAAAAACTAAAGTCAATTTTTTTAGAAAAGAAACATCCTCAAGTTTTAGTCAAATTCATGGACTAGGGGTGAATAGTAGCTCTTCTTCAGAATTACAATATATAAAATAATATATTATTACTAAATAAAATATTCTTATTAAGAATACAAGTCTTTATTTATTGAATACACAGTATGATCAAAACATACTGCTTTTTGTACCTGTATAAAGTCTAAAAGATAGGAAAATGTACAAAAGCATGTATAGATATAGTAGACATTCAGCTTAAATAGTTTACATTACTGATGACAATACCGTGAAATAGGACATTGACATTTTTATCACCTAAAATATTTAAATATGATTTAAAAAATATTTACAAATCTAAAATGCAAATTAATCATTAACTTTTTTTAAAGGACATTACCGCTGCAAAATTTTCCAATCCAAGGACGTAAAGTTTCCCTGCAGTTAAATCGCATGGTTTTTGACTCCTGGCTATGACAAAACTTAATAATTTTTTGCACCGCGCAGAAATATATTCATTATACCACTGGCAATCATAACTGAAAAATAGAATTTTTTTTTAATTCTCGCTCTATCACGATTAAGAGAAAAATTGCTCAAAAGATATTTTAAATTAATTACCAAGTTTGATAAATAAGTAAACTATGGTCTTTTATTTTTTGGCCAGGCCAGTTATAATAAATAAGATGGATAATTTCTCCAAATGCAAATAGTACAAACCGAACCATTTCAGCTAAATTATCTTTATTTAATAAAACCTGTAGAAAAGTATCGTAAATAATAATATTTTGAAACAGCTGAAAATAGTCCAATAAAATCATACCTCGAACCCCGTTATAGTTAATGGTACTATGGCACACCCAATCGAAATAAAATTCAGGGACGAAAATGATGATTCTAACGTTTGTACGAACCTGTTCGAAAATAAACAATAAAAAAAGAATAGAATCATATTAAGCATGTTCGCAGTTAAGATATACAAATAATCTCTACTAAACTCTAAAGCATATTGATGCATATTAATCGTTTGAATGAAATTATTATAAAAAACATCCTCTTTGCCTGAGATTTCTTTCGACTCTTTAGCTTTGATATGTTTTATGTCAAGTGTCTCGGTAATCTTTTTTCTATTTTATAATAATTTAAAAAGTATCAATAAATATTTTTAAATATCAACTATTAAAATCATCATATTATTCTATCTACTTACGTTACAATTACAAAAAGAGCACATACGTGATATGCAAAGCTAAAATAAAGTGTATCAAAACCTATTATAAGCACTATAGCCATTAAATCAACTATAATACCATGAATAATAATAAAAAATACATTTTCGTCAAATTTTTCAATGAAGTAGGTTATCAATCTTGGCTTCATTTGCAAACGCGATTGGTTTAGAGGTAATACAATGTCCATCACATGTAATGTAAATGGTAACAGACTGTACGCAGCTACTGCCATAAGCATGTACACTACGTAAGAGAAAATAAAAATATTCAGTGATGTAAGACTGTTCAGTTAACAAAAGCAGTGATAAAAACTTTTGATATCGTTATACCTGTATAAAGAGTATTTATTTTATAAGCGTAAGCAGAATAATCATGGAGAATTTGAAGATCATCGCCTTTAAACGTTTTAAAATCTTCTTTAATCTTTTCCAAAACAACTTTAATCTGCAATGTATGTTTAATTTATTCAAAAAAATTATATTATACGATCTACCCGCGTGAAAATATTATATGAGATTTCATACGAGATCGTAATTGAAATCTCATGTAGATCTCATATAGATCTCATATGAGATCTCATAAAGTTCTCATATGAGATCGTTATACGAATTTCAGACATATGAGATCTATATGAGATCTCATATGATCTGATTTGCAATTTTAATTAATTAATAAATAATTTATTTTTAATGTAAAAGTATGAATAAATAGTATATTTTAATTGATCTGGAAAAGATCAACACATTTTACTAATACTAATATACATTCAATACAACATAATATTTATTCATACTTTTATATTAAAAATAAATTATTTATTAATTAATTAACACTGCACATGAGATCTCATATAACATTATCACGCGGGTAGCTGAACCGATTAAATGAAATATATATCGATTACAATTGTATTATTAAACTGCAAAGTAAATGTTGAAAATAAAATAATTATGATAAAGTGAACCTGTTTTATCCTAAGAACAGCAAATAAATTCTTGAACACATACTGCGCATAGAATATCAATGATGGTAGAGCTATGACAAAATAGTGAAAATCATGGCGTAGCTGGTACAATTTTGCAAGCTGAAATAAATATATTTTTGACATATATATACTGTCTTTAAAATAAACGTCACAAGCTTATATAAATAATGCAGCAAACTTTATACTTGTGGTGCGACAAGTGTAAAACTTGCCAAAATCATAAAACTTAAATGGCACACTCTGGTTTTTAAACTTTGATATGGCCATAGTCCGCAAAAACATAGATATTTATTGCTGCGGATGTAGTAGGTACTCTTCAGAATATCCATGATGTTTACTTATCGTTGTTTACTTCGTAGTCGAGATCGAGAAACTGAACATGGTTTTCTTTTTTTTTCGATGTTGCACTTATTAATAATTTCGCTTGCATTAGGAGAAAAGTATAGTGGCCATCAATCATATTTAATACGTTGCAATTTTGGTCATTTGCATAGTTGATCATATAATGTATATTCTAGCTTATACTTTAACTTTAGTTTTGCGCATGCTCAAACAGCGTTCGTTATATGCTTTCCTTGTGTCATTTCTCTTTCTGTATATCTCTGGAAGAATCAGTGAACAGTTCATTACAATAATTTTTATTATTCTTCTCCTGCCCAATAAAAAAAAACATTCATAACAGTCTTGATAATATATCACGTATAAATTTAATTTTCATAATCGCAGTAGAGACACATATAATAATTAGGGAGTATAACATTCTACCGCCCACGTATATAAATATACTCCTTTTTCACATTTGGCGTACGCATATAATACCCAATGAATATTTAACTTCAGTGTTTAAGATACGTAACATCGATTAAAATTTTCCATCAACTTTGCAAGTATATTTATTACAATATTAAAAGGCACGAAGTTATACTTTTAAAACTTCTTCTCTTTTCACGTCACGTTTCACCCGCGGACCCTTTATACCCAAGCGCGCATACATATACACAACCTTAAAAAGAAAAGAAAAACATTTTAAGCGAGTAAATAAAAAATCTGTCTACCGAAACGTATAATAACCAAGGCAGCTTCGTTCATTTTTACGCGCCCACGATAGATCGTAAACTATATATACGTCTTGCGCGTGAAGATAAGCTTCGGCGCGCGGGCAAATTGCGTAACGACGACGCGGTAACCGAAAAACTTCTTCTTCACTTGGCAACGCATACGCGAAAGAAAGTTCAGCCTACAAATCAAAACGTACGAAGTTTATTATTGTCTTGGTGTTTTTTTTTCTTCTTTGCTCCGCAATAATGGCGTTGCGACGCGCGCCTCGTAAAGTCGCTCGTTGCGTTTTAAATTCGTCAAAGTTCGCAGTGCGCGATGGGTTATATTCGTGACGCGCGCGCGCGGCATTGGATGAAAGAGTAGAGACGAAAGAAAGAAAGAAAGTGAACGTGTGGTATGGCGCGTATTATAGTTGCATTGTATTGTCGTTCTTTAACACTTTGATTATAATGCTTTATTGTTAATTAATTTTGTAATTAAGGTATGTTTTCGGATGAATTTGTTAAGTTTATTAGATGGACGAATTTTTAAAAAATATATAATTCGAAAAAATTGGTGACTTCACCCAAAACAAGGCGCCTTGTAAGCATCTCAAAAATAATAAGTACACCTGTTTATTATAATAGTGTACATGAGTGTCCGAAATTTCAAATCATTCTGACAACCAAAAATAAAGATAGTATAAGTTTTAAAGTATACCAAGCTTTACCATCGCTTTTAAAATATCTATACTTAATAAACTTTGTGCGCGAAAAATTCGCCAGAGAAACAACAAGACGTCGTTATAAACGTAATTCTTCGTAACGTTATTATGCAACGCCATTAAATTGGCCACTGTACTTACAGGCACTTCCGCTCATCTGCCGTTTTTTTTTCTTCTTTTTATCGTCTCAGCGCGCTAATTGAGCATGAGTAAGTAACATTGCGCCGCAAAGCGTCGTTTGCATTTTTTACTCGATTACTAAGCAATATAACATTGACAGCTGCATTGCACTGCTTGAAAAAGGTAACAAATGGTGTACACCTCGAGCTCGCGTTTGTATTGAAGATTCACTCGCGTTGCAACTCCTACGCGTCGAGTTGTAAACATTATATAGAAGACGCACTAACGCCCCATATAGAAAGACGAAAATGATGATGATAATAATAAAATAGTGTCTATCCCTCGTCTATGGTGCGGTGGTGAAACCGGATGAAAAAAATAAATCATGAAAGTTGATGGTGTTCTGTATAGGTATTAAATGAATTAAGTTTTAATTGCGTCTGTACATAGTTGAATTTATTTACTCGTCTTACACCGCAATGATGAATTTAACGAGCGCGTTGAGGGAACGAGATTTTCCTTCATAGTAGGTAATGAGTAAGTGACACGATATTAAATTCATGCCAATTCTGTCAATTGAAATTTAGTCATTTGAATTGTTCAATTAAATAAAAAATTTCGTGTTGTTAGTTAATAAGTGAAATTTCAATATATATATATATATATATATTTTTATATTGTTAATTAATTATAAAAGATATTATAAAGTGGACAGGTAAAGCATCTTTTTCTCGGTATTATTGTTTTTCAATAAATTTCTAAAAACATTTAATACTACGCATTACGAAAACTTGACAGTACAAAAAAATTTCAGTTGAATCAACTTTATTTTAATAATATATATAATACTTTTATATTTTAGATTACTACGAGGAATTCTCTATCTTATCTACAATCGCTATAATCCTCAGGGTTTTTTAATATGTAAATAGAGTTGTATACTATCGTAGTATAAATACTTGAACACCTATTAAATATTGCCAGTATAAAACTTCAATAATCATCGTTATCTCTCAAAAATAAAGATGAAAAAAATAAGAACTACAAGATTACAGGCATCAACGATCTTTTTATGCCATTTATAGGGTTGTCAAAATGCAAATCACCCTCTTTCTGTCCAACATAAAATGTGAGTCTTGAAAGTTCTCATTGTTACCTATACTTTTAAATGTCCATTTAAGAGCACAAATTTAGATCATTCCGATTAAAACCTCATTAAAAAAATATATATATATAAAATTCCTTTTTCAGAGACCGAAAAAATACCGTGTGACAGTTTGGCATTATAAGCACGAATAATATAGTCAAAACACACGAAATAATCCAACCGCGCGTCCAGTGAACTGCTCTCACGATGACGAAACGCAATTCACCGCGGCATTCAAGCGCAGAAAAAGCATCAAGTGCGCACATTGTGTATACAAAAGTCCGCAAACGGTGCCAGGGCAACAAACGGCAATGACAACAAAGAATTAAACAACTTTTTTTTTCCTCTTTGCCATTCGGTCAAGCTAGTTTTGACTATATTACCTATATATAGTATATATATTAAACATAAACCGGTACTCTTTCTCTCTTGCATATATATGTATATATACTATACTATATGCGTCAACCTCGCCTGGACATTTTGGCGCATATATAAGAGATCGTCGACCCTGAAAAACCATTTCAAAACGCACGCCTATTATGTATAAAATTCACTCAATCTACTACGACAACGACGACGACGCGCATATATATATATATAATCGGGATCTTCTCGTGGGAATCTAACGAATCAACAGAATACAAAGTAGCAAACGCGATCATCCGTAAGTCACTGCACGGTTTTTCATCTTTTTCTTTTCTGGAGTTCCGCGTTTAGTATACCTAAATATATGATTATATATATATATTATATGTATACGGTATATTGAAATTACAAAGCGGATGATTAACTAGGATTGGAATGACAGCTGCGCGTGCGCGACGGTAGTTTTTCTTTGTGCGCGCGTGCTCTTTTCGTGCAAAAATGGATTATTATGAAGTTTGTGGCTGGATATAATGACGCGGTTCAAAATAAGTACGTATACAATGAATGTATTTGTATATACGTCACGGATGGGTTTAGGAAATTGAAAAACAAAAATTATAAATAAGTATTTAAAAAATGTACATAAATATCGTGAAAATTCAGTAGTTTTCACTACTTGCTTTACATCGACGAGAATATAATACTATAAAAAAAAGAATAACAAAATAACCGCAATGTCAATATAACGACTGTAGAATACAAATTACAAAGCGAAAATAAAAGCAGCGTATACCGAAACCATTCATCTGCAATGACAGCACACAATCGCGACCCTTTTCGCGTATATATATATACCCTACATATCGAAAACAATGGAAGTATATATGATATCGACGCGAAAGAACTTGTAATACGTATAATATAATCTCAGCCCTCGTCTCTCCTTGACCTACGCGCCGCATATCTTACGAAACCCACGTCGGTCGCTTTCTAATTGCCGAATATAACGTCTCCTGCGGGCTTCTCTCTCAGCTGCAGAAAGGAAAAACTTGCTTATACCAAGATAACAATACGTATACAGACGGCCCGATAAGAAGCGCGTATGTATATATGTATATATCGTTCATGTCGTGTGGCAAGTATACAACTTGCATATATATAGTGATAATGGTGCGGGCCTGATTGAAATGTCTTCGCGTTTACGCGCGCGAAGACGCAAATTGAAAATATGTATATGTATAGATATAGTGTGTAGTGGAAAAATTCGAAGTTGGTGGTTAACTGTATGTTAAATAAAACTTTGTTTACAAAATATCACACACACACACAGCGTAACGGCTAAATTTAACAAAAAAAAAGATAACTATAACGGACGATGAGTCCGTAGAATCATGAAAAAGGAATTTCTATTGTGTACTTCGTTGCGATCCAGGGACATCTAAGAAATTTGATAAAATTTATCCTACGTATATAACTTAAAAAAAAATTGACAGATTACAGAAGGATATATTTACCAAGCTGTCGTAATAAATTTCACTTAACTTCAGAGATGTCCCTGGATTATACGAAAGACTATAACTTCTGGGAAGAACATTTCTCCGCGTTCATCAAGGTACACACACACACACATATATGTATAACTGTAAACAATATACATATAACAGATTTTTTTATTTCAAACTCGAAACCCTTTCCACCGTCATTATTCCCTATATTCGCTCATACCACTATTGCATCAACGCAGCTCTCGCTCTCGTTACCTCGTCAAACACAAACCGCGCGGATCAGCATCGAAACCAAACCGAGCGATCTTCGTATACCGTTATAGTAAGAACTACGCAGTATTCCGATAGATTCAAATATTTTTTTTATTCGCCCGCTATATATATATATATATATACACGAGAAACCCTTTCGCGGTTAAAGTCACCCGATTGGGAAGTATTTAATTACCGCAGAGAGCAGCAGCTCTTACTCGTCGAATCGGGAGAAAGAATCGTCGATTATTCTAGGAGTGCCGGCAATGATTGAAAGTCGGTCAATATATACGCACACGTGATACGTCTCGCATCGTCGTATATATATATACGTAATTCTCAGGGACGTTTGCTGAAACAAACGCACGCCGAAGTTGCTCGAATTTGCAAGATGCTTTCGCGCGGTTCTTCGCTGTGCGGGAGAAACTGTATGGTATGTGAGATGTGGTATGGATAAAGGGAATAGTGTGTTTATATATGTTGGGTATATATTATATACGTGTAATGTTGGAATGTTTTATAAGCGGGCGGCATTTCAGATGGATTGGTTCTGATTAGATTTGGGATACCGTTGGTTGCACGTTTGAGATTGATTGATTATAAGAGAGGATAAAAACTGTACATGAGATTGTGAGGAGAGGATAAAATTGGTAGATCTAAACATCGTGTAATTATGTTATTTTTTTATAGATATTAATTTATGGCGATTAAGGTTTGGAGTTTGGAAAAATTTTGAGAACTTTACAGTATTCAGTACACGGAAAAAATAATCTTTCTGCTGTGATCGACTTATTACTAAAAATATATATGTTATATTTTCAGCATTGGCAAGATAAATCAGTACATCACTTAATGTTGAACAGATCGGATATATTTGCATATTAGTTCCCTGGTAGAAATGAACACCAACCGTTTGCCATCCGTTCGCCAAATCGCAAAGGTTTGGCCAACCGTTTAACCAA